>JALPCA010000070.1:0-26283 GCA_026538345.1 Cryptococcus sp. GC_Crypt_4 | reverse complement strand
GTCTGCTTTTAATTTCTTCGATTCATTCTCTCTTAATCGATTTCGTATGGCTTTCCTGGCGTCAGATTCACCGTTAACTGCCTCGAGCAATTCGTCTCCCGCCTGAGGGATATCTTTCCACCCAGTGATGACTACTGGAGTACCGGGACCGGCTGTCTCGACATGATTGCCTTTATCGTCCGTCATTGTTCGGACTTTGCACCAAGCGTGTCCTGCTACAACCACCGATCCGATCTTGAGGGTCCCTCGATTGACGAGGATTGTCGCAACTCTACCCACACCTCGATCAATGTTCGACTCGAGAACCCATCCTTCGGCTTTACCATCTGCTCGAGCTCTAAGATCACGTAGCTCGGCCAGTGTCGAGAGCGTTTCGACCAGATTATCCAGACCGATTCGAGCAAGTCCTGAAACTCTGACCGATTGAACATCTCCACCGTCTTCCTCAAGATGGACATCGACGGATCCAAGAGCTTGTTTCACTTTATCCTGAAAGGTCATGAGCACAACCCATTCAAATCTCATGAACACCACTCACAAGATCCACTCCGGGTTTATCAATCTTGTTGATGGCCACCACCAAACCGACCTTATCACCCTCACTCTTCACCAAGTCAAGGACCTCCTTGGTCTGAGGCATCACCCCATCATCTGCAGCTACCACCAAGACCACAATATCCGTCACACTCGCTCCTCTCGCTCTCATCCCTGTGAACGCGGCGTGTCCCGGAGTGTCGAGGAATGTAATGGTAGCGTCGGTTGGAGGGGCATCAGGTGGCAAGAGTGATTTGAGAGGGACGGAAAAAGCCCCGATATGTTGAGTGATACCACCTGCTTCTCCCGCTGCTACTGCTGTATTTCGTAAGGCATCCAACAATGTAGTCTTGCCATGATCGACGTGACCCATAATGGTGACTACCGGTGGACGAAGTGGATAAGTGATTCCTGATTGTTCGGGTCTAGGCGATTAGCTAGGTACTACATCATATGCTCTACTCACTCTGGATAGATGTCAAAGGTCGCTTCATCATCCACCGTAGGGTTAAATCCAAACTCCAGAGCTATATCACAAGCTTCTTCTCCTGTCATCATGTAATCTGGTCTTCTCTGATCTTCCGTCATGCCCAACCTGTTCATCCGAGTTTGGAGTCGGACTGATACATTAGCATGATTCACTGTAGAAGAGCTCATACTCACAAAGCTTGACGTCAAAGATCGATGCCAGACGAGCCACCGTGACATTCGACGGTATCAACACCTTTTTCTCTTGAGACTCCAATGCTTGTTGCCTGATCCTCTCTTTCTCCCTTGCTTCCTTCCTCCTCTTCCATTCCTCTTCTTGCGCATTTCCCCCTTTTGGCTTTTCATATTGACCTAGTTTCTTTGCTCCTTTGCCTCTTGATATTGTGAAGTCTCCATCATCCTCGTCCTCATCCAGAGCTAATCGACTTCTCCCTCCTCTCTTGTCCGATTTGTTCTTCCCTCTCTTCTTGCCTCCTCCTGAATCTATCATATCGTCATCTCCTTCAAATCCATAATCGACTTCGTCCAGACTTGTAGATATGTCCAGTGCTTCCGCTACCTCTAGTGATGGACGAGCCGGAGGAGCATGCAATTCGTTCTTCCTGGATCGTGCAGGTTGATCTGTTTGTCTCGCACCGGAACGATTCTGTCTATCGTCATTACCAAATCGTGATGGTGGCCCTCTATTGTCGAATCCAGCTCTAGGCGGATCTCTATCTCCCCAGTTTCTCGCTGGGATCCTATCATTCCCACTACCCATCTTTCCTTGCACATCCCTGATAAACGCTTTAGGTTTTCTTATCTCATCCGTTGTTCTTCTTTGGAATTTTGGTTGGGAAGAAGCGTTACCACCTCTATCTCCCCAACCCTTTCTCGGTTCACTTGGTCCAGCGTTTAGTGCGAAATTTGTCCGTATTGGTTCTGTGGTGTCACGATCAGACGTTTTAAACGCTTTTCTGAAGCCAGGCGAACTGCTTGCCCCTGATCCTCCCAGACTACGCCCATCTCGTACATCTCCCTTGTACGAAGGACGAGCAGGACCAGGCGATGGAGCAGGATCTCGACGAGCCCATTTATTCAGACCAGGTAGGTGATCATTTGGACCACTCGATAGTCGAGATCCTTGAGCTGATGGTGCCGGTTTTCTAGGGACAAAAGCACCCCAATTCGTTGCTGGTAATTTGACTTTGGGTTCATCGCCTACGGTCACAGAGCTTGTCGAACTGAACAATCGAGCTGAATGGGATAATCGTAGTCGATCAGGTCGATTTAAACTTCTACAGCAGCGACATGTTGACGCTATACTCATACTGAATCCGGTACACTTTACTGGAAAAAAGTTAGAAATGATCGCTGTAAAACATCTCCAGCGGCAAAGTTCGGATATCGGAAGCAAATTCCACGTGAAGATGATCGGATCGATTTCTTTTGATCTTCACTCACCGGCATCTAATGTTCATAATTGTTGATATATCACCAAGAATACTCTGACAAGAACCGGTAGTGAGAGTACAGTATACTAGAAAGAGGTATCAGCCATAATCAAGTGATCTTATTTGATGGTCACAATCTACGATATGGTCAATCCTCCCACCACCCTTTCATCCGTCCCAGCTCATTTCGATCAACGGACAGGGAAACCATCCAGTCGAACTCGATCCTCATCGTCCTCCTCGGTCGTCACAGTAGCAACAAGCGTAGATGATGTGAATGACATGGACAGGATCAATGCCTTTCGACCTATATACGATAGTAAATCATCATTAGAAGATCATTTTGGTGATATCAGCATGGAGACCAAAGTGGATGAGGATGAGGCAGGCCCAGAGAAAAAGGAAGGATCAGCCAGGAGGTTCCCAGAGGAGGAAGAAGAGGATTTATTGAGGGAGACCAATGATCGATTTGTCCTATTTCCAATCAAGTATAGAGAGGTGAGTTGTAACAGTAACTGCATCAGAACTGATAGTCAGATATGGCAAGCGTACAAGGCGTCACAGGCTAGCTTTTGGACGGCAGAGGAGCTGGATCTAGGTCATGATATGCACGATTGGCAAGATAAGTTGACGGAAAACGAACGGTTCTTCATATTGCGTGAGTAGGCACTGACTAACCACGGTGCACACTGATCAATTCAGGTATACTGGCTTTCTTCGCGGCGTCGGATGGTATTGTCGGAGAAAATATCGTCTCGCAATTCTCGATGGATGTTCAAATTGCAGAGGCTAGAGCGTTCTATGCTTTTCAGACAATGATGGAGCAAGTTCACTCCGAGACGTATAGTCTTCTCATTGAGACATACGTGCGAGATTCAGATGAGAAGGATTTCTTGTTCCGAGGGATGGAAACGAGTGGGTTACCTGCTGTGTGCGCTGCGCAGAGCTGATCGCTCAGTACCGTGTATCAGGAAAAAGGCAGATTGGGCGATGAAGTACATTACGGAGGATCTTGTGAGCGTTGTTCGCCACCTCGACCATTACGTGGCTAACGCCAGTAGCCCTTTCGAGTAAGACTGGTTGCTTTCGCCTGTGTAGAGGGAATATTCTTCTCTGGTAGTTTCGCTGCTGTGTTCTGGCTCAAGAAACGGGGACTTATGCCGGGATTAACATTTTCCAATGAATTGATCAGTCGGGACGAAGGAACACATACGGTAAGCTTGCGGGCGTTCCATGCACAAAAAGCTAACATTACATCCAGGACTTTGCGTGCTTGGTGAGGGCTACATTCATTTCTGAAAGACCCACACTAACGTGTATTAGCTGTATAACCACCTCAAACATCGATGTCCGGTAGAACAAGTCCACGATATAGTATCAGAAGCCGTTGTCATTGAGAAAGAATTCCTGACAGATGCCCTCCCATGTGGACTTATCGGCATCAACGCTGCTCTCATGTGTCAATATATCGAATTCGTGGCGGATCGTCTAGTCGAAGCATTAGGTTGTCCCAAAATCTACAATGCCATAAATCCTTTCGACTGGATGGAACTGATTTCCCTCCAAGGTAAAGCTAGTGAGTACCTACCTTCCACATTCAAATATCTCCTGACACCCACCAGACTTTTTCGAATCTAGAGTATCTTCATATCAAAAAGCGAACGTATCGCAAAATGCCACTCCAGGCTTGACGCGGAAGAATGAAGGAGAGAGAGAATCGAGCCGAGCCTTTAGAATGGATGCGGACTTTTAGATCAACCAACATTATCCCTCGTGTAGCTATAGCTTTGTTTCATATTATCACCTCTCCAACCTACTGTAGCCATATATAATTCCCACCCAGTATACTCATGCACCATTCTCATCGCCTAGATGATACCTTCGGCAATAGTGCTAACGAGCGGGCCCCGCTGACATGTCATCTATGTAGGGAGTCTCGCATGCAGACTCTCCCTGGCCGGAGCGAACAGCATCTCCATCTTGATACGTGGACCGGTCATGCTGTGTACGTATGTAGCAGGAGGGGGGGGTATGCAAAAGACAACCAGGACAAAAAGATGTATCCCCGGAGTGAATCGAACACTCGTTCTAACAGATGTTGCTGTGATTACTCAAACGCCACAATGTTAAGTAATAACCACTATACGACGGAGATAGTTGCTATGTCTGGCTGGTTTTAATAACATTATATACTACATGTGTCTGCTTAGTGATCATCTCTGTATGTCGCCTCAAGGGGGTCCTTTCGTGCGCTGAGGATCGATTGTCGTCATGAAGCCTGATAAGCTGACCTTGATGGCTTGCTCCAATGTATCGCACCATATGTAGCACAAGTAGAAGCTACACTTCGAGTTTGACAGCTTGTATTCTCGCGACCGGCATATAGCTCTCCGAAGGGAGTGCGTCTGACATATATGTGCCAATCATAGTCCCTGTGGCTGCCCCGTCGATATGTATGTATGACGACGTGATGTCTGCCGAATTCGACTCTGCCTCCTGTAACAGTGTTGTCTTGGGTCAGTGATCGTCTAACAGTACATACGAGGTTGCACAATGTGTGACCGAACGAAACGGTGAAGGTCTATCTGGATTCTTTGATTGTTTCAGATGACCACTGCACCATTGTAAGTCGCTCTTGGTATATCGAGGACAGAAGATAGGAGTAACTAGTACGGTGAACCGAACTGAGGAATATTCCGAGGGTCGGCATGATGGAAAGTGAGAGATCGACTGTCTGTCAAACGACAGAAGTACATGTACCCTCTCAAACATATTTGAGCATCGTGAGCTCGTCATCATATGTATCGTCAAACACGCTCCGCAGATGATGCCAAGAGTCAGGATATACTCACGAGTAATGATAGTGTTTTGATCAAGCATATGGAGAGGGCAATGCCAAGTTGCAAGCGGCAGATCCCTTAGCCTGCTATGTGATTCCGAGACAGCTGCTAATCGTGTGTCAATGGCTATATGCTTTGCAGCGCGGTGTACTGTCTTGGTCGGCCTCAACATGCACATCGTTCAAGCAGCTCAGTTCAAACACACTGTATTAGTTCCACCCGATAAGCGGACTCGTCACGTTCATTCATACAACTTGGATTCCATTATATAGACCTATAAAAATCCAGACATACACTAAAGTTGATATACTATGGTTCGTACTTTGGCAAAAAGATTCGAGGTCGAGCAGGTTCTTGATTCTCCGATACCTCTGGAACTTCACTGGACTCGACTACCTGAGGCTGCTCCGATTCTAAAGTTCCATCGTCTTCCTCGCCAATCTCGAATGCAAGGGGCGGGGCGCTCGGGGCGTTGCCTTCCTCAGCGTCGTCCTCTGGCATCGGAGGAGCTGATGGTGCCGATGATTCTGGTGGTTCTGATTCGTCCAGCGACATTTGCGGAGGTGCAGAGGGAACCAGGTTAAGATCGTTGCCAGGGGAAGAAGACGTGATCGTGGCACCTGTCAACGAACGTTGTAGAGCAGGTTGAGGCGGGGCAGGAAGATCCGGGTGCAGTTGAGCCGATGACCTTGAAGTGGCCTGATCGACAGTATCAAGGTCATGTTGTTCGAACCCATCTTGATCCACTTCGACGTGAGGCGCAGAAGGACCTTCAGCTACATCGGTAGATGACGCGGATGGCGCAGATGGCGCAGATGCTCCCAATCGCATTTGCTCCAGAACCCGCTTATCATCCGTCGCGATATGTCTCATTCTATCCCGCTCCGCTTCCTCCACTTCCACCTCATGTGCGGGCATCCGTGACTTTCCCTCTGCTCGCGATACGACAGCCAAAGCTGCCTCGGAATCCTCTGTAGCAGGTGCAGGGTAATATCCAGGTGCTCTCGTCTTTTCGATGCCTATGATTGGGCCATCCGATGGGCCATCTGATGAAGCGACAGGAACTTCGGGCAGAGAACTTCGCCTTCGGGATGGTTCAGCAGTGTCAGTCACCCGATACGATCTCACGGACGCGGGTCGATATGCTGGAGGGAAATAGGGTGCTGCCGAAGGACCTGCTTGAGGTACCTCTTCGACTGCAGGTGTAGCGACGTGTTCCGTCGTCGTCTGCCTTTCTGTTGACCCTTCCACATCTCCAGCCATGACCGATGATATTGTATGTAGCGAAGGAGAGGGATGTTGCGAGGTAGTCTCAACCGGTGCCGGTGACGATGTCGGTACCTGCACTTCGATCTCCTCCTCGATCGATTCAGTAGATGTCGAATCCTCCTCTCCCTTTCCTTTCCTCTTCCTTAAACCGTTTGTCCACTTCTTCACTTTCACCCTTGAGAATACGACATTTCCCTCCTTCCTCTTTTTCGATTTATGTTGTTTCTCCAATTCCCTGAGTTTCTCCTTGAAAGCGGCTTCCGTTGCTGACCCATTTATTCCATTCTCATCTAACCCTGCAGCCGCCAACGCCTTTCTTCGTGATCTCTCTGCCCTCCGTTTTGCCTTTCGGTGTGCTTTCCTCCGATTGAACACCATACTGGAACGTCAGTAATAACCGGAAAAGATGTATAATTCACTCACATGATAATGCCAATGACGATGCAAACAGCGAGGATCACAGATGCGATGACTATCAGAGGAACTTTGTAGAAGCTCGTTCTACTAGATTGTTGACCCCATCCTCTCGGCAGAGACGATTCCACCACAAAAGAGTGTGGGGTGCTGGGATCGGTACCGATGAGCATACCTCCGGTACTCTGATGATGGTCAGTATAATTCCGCGAGATCTCCGTCAACACTCACCCCTGCCTCTCTTCCATAGAGACTCCAAGCATTATCCACCTTGCTCCATGTCCCATCTGATTCCTTCGTAAGATAATAAGGTAAGACGGTCGCTGGAACTGTAACGGTTTGAGTGGGAAGCGTCGTGGGGGTAGTAAAAGTGGTGAGGTAGACTAAAGGTGAATCCCCGTCGTCTGAGGCCGCTGCTGCTTGATAGACCAATGAGGGTGTGATGGTCGGGGAGTATGTGGGAGAAAGGGTGCGAGTTGGAGCAGCAAGAGCGGGGACAAGGAAAGGCAGGAATAATGATATGATCGCTCCTGGTTTCCTAGGGGGTCGCCTAAGTGATTGTGTTGGTGATATCCCTTCATCCGCTTCTATCGATTCTACTACCGGTCGTCGCCTTCGACGCGGACGACGGCGTTGACGGAAGGATGCTTCTCTATTCTCTTCATCACGAATGGATCCCTCCCGGTATAACGGCGTCCGATCCATCCATGTTGAAGGTCCGGCCTCTGCGTTGTTCTCCCATTTGAAATAGCCTCCATCATTCATGAAATCCATTCCATTCGCCATATCATTCATCTCGACATGTGTGGCTAATTGAGAGAGGGTGTATGTGGTGATGATGAATCGTTATTGATCGTTATTGCGGTGAAAGAAGGAGGGACAAGACTATGCGGGATTAAAAAGGTATTTATAGCGACAAAAAGAATACGAGGTGATCCGATGTTGATAGGTCGTCAGGCGACAATGCTTTGACCTCCTTTGAGTTGTGGAATGTGTTGACAAGAGACACGTCGAGAGTGATAATGTTTGTAATGACTAAAAAGAGGAGCACCAGATGGATTAAGATGGACCGGGAACAAGTGGAGAAGCGAAATTCAAAGTGGTAAAACGCGCGCGGGGGTGACCGGGACGATCAATCTCGGACTGGGTTTTTAAGCTTCTCGATTCACGGCGGTGCACTGGTGAGGTGTCGATGGTGTATAATTATTGTACAAGTTGAATGGATGTATGAGATGAAGAGAAAAAGGAGTAACAAGCAAAGGGGTATGGATTAGTATGAATAGACTTACGACGGATGGCATGGGATGCTCAAAAGGGGAAACCAGGGGTGGCGGCGTGGAAATCCAGAAACAAACGGTCAAAAGTCTAGTTGCCACCCAAAGTAGTAATATTGTCATCACACGCAAGATCTTCGGTTTATTTTGGGATTCATACGCAGACTGGACATTTTCACTCTCTTCTCTTTAGCTTACTCGTCTTATAATAGATACCTTGTTCACTATACATAGACCAATAGCTCGTCATGGCTTCGCGTTATCCCAGACTTTTTCCATGAAGTGACGGTAGAATTTCTGCTTTCCAGCTTCGCTGATCTCTTCTACCTCGCTTTGGGTGATTCGCTCAACTTTGGTAAACGCTTCGAGCTGTTCCACCTGTCGACCTTGATCACGCGATGTCCTATAGTTGATCAGAAACGTTAAGCATTGTCATTGCTATGGCCGGCTCACGTAACGACGACTCCTCCGGTCTTTAGGGCCGCCCACTGCAATAGAACTTGGCCAGATGTGATTTTCTTGCTCTTTGCAATCCTTTCAACGATAGCATCGATTGGACCACCAGGCGCTCGGAACAATGGGGTCTGTGGACCGTAGCATTGTAGTTTGATATCGTGCTTTGCGCAAAAGTCCGTCATTCGGACTTCATTTGCCGCGTGAAAGACATAGGGGTGGTATTCGACCTGACCCGTTAGTCGCGTGCATACATATGAATCGTGCCATACTCACCTGATTTACGGCCGGGGCTACCTTCCATGTCTTCTCAATCTCAAGTAGATCCTCCTCTCTGAAGTTACTGACACCGATAGACTTTGTCAATCCCTCCTCCTTGAGCTTTTCCATGATCTCCCAGCACTCGGAAAGAGTCCTGTCTCCGGTATACTAAGTAGATCAGCTTTCCGAGGTCTGACTCAGGATCAGCTCCGGGCCGGTTGCACGTACTAAAGGGGCGTGCATGAGGACTGTGACTCGTTAGCTGTTGGTCATGATCGGATGTCGCAGAGTACTCACACATGTCAACGTGATCAGTTTGAAGCTGCATGTCATTGGTACGGGAACCGACGGTCTCGGACCGATGAACTCACTTTCTTGAGTTCCGCTTGTAGTACTCTTCTCGGCTCAATCTCGTCACTTGGTTTCTCCCCTCCGACTAGTTCTGTCAGATATCTGCACTTTAAGGGTGCTATGGATCGAAACACTTACACTTGGTCAGAATGTACAAGTCATCTCTCGACTTGCCCGACTCCTTGACGCCTTGTCCAATTGATTCACTATTCGCGTACATCTGAGCGCCATCGAGATACGTGTATCCATTCTCCAAAGCCTGCTTGACCAATGGAGTGTTGTCTTTCCCGTACAAAGCGGTTCCTTTAGATATCAACATCTCCTGTCTGATCAAGGACCATAGAGGTGAGAGCTCACCCAAGCCGAATCCGACGATAGGAATCTTTGTCCCGTCGTTCAAGCTGATGATAGTAGAAGGCATTCTGAGTGAGAATGAGAGTGGTCTGTAGAATAATCTCTGTATCTTTGGGGAGAATCAAACCTTGATACTTCTTGCTTCATACGCTCAAGCTTGTGCTTTCGTACCGCTGAGCTCATCTATATTAACCGGCGGCCCCCGCCGCCGGCGAGGGACCAATTTCTGTGTTAACCTCCACTCTGTTGATCCAAAAAGTCTAACGTTGTCTTCTTATCTTCCCAAAACTAACTTGCCAGATCAGCACAATGTCTAGGCCTACGATACGGTCAGCCGTCAGTGCTTTTAAATCTTTTGGGCTACATGCATCGCCCAGAACCCGGACCCTCGTCACTCTCGCCAGGTGTACCAGCTACACCCAACACCCGTCAAGCCTGCCATGTAGAACATATACAACCTTCAATGGCGAAAAGATAGATCCTGTGGAATTGTCCTTCGACCTCACCGAGCCGACTACAGTGACCACTCTAAATCAAAGCCTGGTGATTTGTCATGGGCTATTGTGAGCTATTCCCTCTTTTTTGGTGTGGCAAGCTAACACTATCAGTGGATCCAAGCAGAACTGGCGGTCTCTCGCTAAGGCTTTCGCACAAAAGTTGGGTATGCCAGTATATACATTAGTAAGCTATTTCCAGTCGAGAAGTGGCCCGGCTGACCTTGCAGGATCTACGGAATCACGGACATTCACCCCATGCTGAACCTCATACATACGCTGCTATGGCTACGGATATAGCCGATTTTTTCTCAAGGCAGGGATTGACAAGTGGAGTGAACCTGATGGGTCATAGTATGTGAGTGATGACAAATATGTGACAGCCCATGGGTACTGATGAGTCAGGGGTGGGAAAGCAGTCATGGCAGTTGCGTTGAATGAGGAGATTAATGGTCCGTTGAGATCGTTGATCAGTGTGGATATGTCACCTGCGCAAGGGAAGATATCTCCAGAGTCAGTATAACCTTCTCCGTTATACACCATACTGACCCGTGGAGGTTCTCGGCATACACAAAAGGGATGTTAGAGGTAGACGCAGCCAAAGTGAAGAGTAAAGCTGAAGCAGACAAGATGCTGGAGAATGTTGAACCTGTAAGCTTCCCGGCAATCCCCACCTTGACTGTACCATCTAACTCATATAGTCCTTACCGACAAGACAATTCCTGCTCACAAACACCAAAACCGTCTCGGATCCTACCCCTCGACTCACCTTCCGTATACCTCTGGAATTGCTAAATCGATCAATACCTCAGATCGGTGATTTCCCCTATACCCCGCCGTCCTCATCGATCCCTTCACCGACATCACCAATATGGTCAGGTCCTACCCTCTTCATGAAGGGCGAACATTCGAAATATCTCAACAAATATAATATCCCTGTAGCAAAGGCTTACTTTCCTAATATGCAGTTGGAAATACTGGAAACGGGTCATTGGGTACATGCGGAAAAACCAAAGGAGACGTTGGAGATCGTAGATGCTTTTTTGAGAGCGATCGAGGATTGATAGGATTACTATGCATCTCAACACATATAGCATTTTCACGGTGATTGGCCGATAAAGGGTTACCTGCGATGGGATGAATGAAAGCTGCATTACGGGTGCCGAAGACCTGAAACGCTTTGATTTCCCCGCCGAGCGCCGAACGTCCGCGCGTTTGAATGGGTGGCGACGGCTTGTGGAGTACCATTATTGTATAACTAGAGATGAACAGCTTCATTCACTATTCTTCATCTACATTCAGAAATAACCGGATACTACACTTCACTTCATCATCACATCACTATCATGATAGTGGACACCTTCAATCATATTTGAACCCAAGAATAATCGTTCATCGCCATGCCACCGTTATTCTCTTCGACCAATTGGTCGACTATCGTCCGAAAAGTAGCCCATACAGCTAAACACTCTTTCAGCTCAAAGGTACTTCCAGCGGCACCAGGATTGACTAGAGTTCAAAGAGCGAGATTATCACTACGATCAGCTCTGCACGACGTCTATCCTTCATTATCAACACCTTCATACGCTCTCAACCGGGCTAATCCCGTTCAACACGTATCAAGGTCATTTTCAACAGTTCCTGGAGTTGGACAACTCAACCCTATCTCAAGAGCTAGTAGAACGATCAGAATGGCACCAATTCGACTGCGACATACCTCTACTAGAGGTCCTTCCATGGTCGGTAACGTCGGTCTAGGGATCAATACCACTAGAGCTTTCTCTTCTGGTCCAACTGGGACGGCCGTTTCCAACGCTCATCTCTTCTTACGAGCTTTCTCCAGTCTCGCCAATGATGACGAGAAGAATGCTTATCTCCCTCGATCGACCATCTATAACTCTTATCCTACCAAACGAAGACATCCGACCTATCGACGAAACCCCCGACATTCACAAGCTGCCATGCGAAGACGACTCGCTCAATCATGTCTCACTTCGTCCTCTGGATCATCATCTGGAGAGTTTAACCTTTGGGGAGCATGTATGGAGTCTATTGATCGTGTGGATATCGGTCAATGTCGATCTATTCGAGATATCGCTCATTACTTCCCAATCGTTTCACAACCCCAGACTGTCAATATCCCTCCAACCCCCGAATCCCTCATCACTCCTGGCTCGACTACTACCCTCTCTATCCCCCTTTCACCATCTCTAGGGGAGATATTCCACCCTACGACGAACCTCACATATACCGAAGCGGAAATAGGAGTGTCAATCTTCGCTCAACTACTTCACGGAGTACTCCCTATGCATGAGGCTTACAGCTTCCACGCCAGTCACAGGGTGTACCCACTACTCAACAAGATGTCTTCGATGGGTCTACTGGAGACTTCCGATGTTACGCCGACACAAGCTCGGTTAGAGATCATACTCGATTCAGAAGGTCGACCTGATATCATGCATGTGATCTTCCCCAATCGGTCTGTGAGCGATATCCGAGTGATACTAGGTGAATCACTTGTGGTCTCGGGCGATGATCAGTGGTGTGCGTTATACGAATCAACACCTTTTACACCAACGGAAGATGAGGAGATCTCGGATCATTGGAGTCGCCAACCTTCTACCTCGAGCGAGGACTCGACCGTATCCTTCACCCCGGTAATGGCTTCTTCGACCGAGCTGGTTATACCGCAGCTTGACGCTAGTATCATCGAACAACCTCAAGAGTATCTCTGGAATGTGGACGATTACATGTCTGATACCCCTTCTTCCCCACCCGAACCGTCTTCGCTCACCGCTTCGTTGCTCTCTACATTAAGCTCGACATCATTGAACAGCGAGACATGGTCGGTTCCGCCGAGCGAAGCTGATTCGGATCTCGACTCGTCTATCGTGTCAGATCTCATGGAAGTGGAGCGTTGGACAACCGGGTCAGATGTATCGGAGAGTGCGTTGGAAGAATGGCAGGAAAGGGAAGAATTGATTTCAAGACCGCCTAGTCCGAGTATCGAAGTGAGATGGAGCGGTGGAGGATTTGGATTCGCACAGCCTTGGTAGTTTGTTTGATCTTTGTAGATACACGATGGCAGGACTGCATGTAATAGGATTCTTGTTTACTTTCCCCTACGTTTCTTGCCCGCACTGCTTTGCGGTTGAGATGATTTAGCAGCGGTAACATTGCTACCCTCGGTACCAGCCAGCATACCCGATAGTCTGATGATTAGCAGGATAGGGTGCCGATGATATTTCCACTTACGATCCCATGAAATCCATATTTTGCATCCCCTGCATCTTCTTTCTCGTCTCTGCCATCTCTTTCGCCATTTCCGGATCCATATCATTCATCATAGCAATCAACTTTGGCGCACCTAGCATCATAACTCCACTGAATAACATCATAAGGACCATTGGGCTTTTGAGCATTCCAAAGAGGTTGAAACTTGACTGAGGTGTATAATAATCGTCTTTACCCATGGAATTGATGAGGATCGGATGGGGTAATGAAGGTACGGTAGTGGACAAAGGGAGACGAGATGGATGATGGGATTGGATATGGATAGTAGGCGATTCGAGAGTGATATAGTACATTCCAGTGTTCCAGCCGGGAATGCTTGACTCGAGGATATATTCACCATTTGGTACGTCGTACCTACAAA
This sequence comes from Cryptococcus sp. GC_Crypt_4, assembly GCA_026538345.1. Classification (NCBI taxonomy): domain Eukaryota; kingdom Fungi; phylum Basidiomycota; class Tremellomycetes; order Tremellales; family Cryptococcaceae; genus Cryptococcus; species Cryptococcus sp. GC_Crypt_4. Next base: position 12,462 of record JALPCA010000070.1, on the reverse strand, counting down.
TTAGCTAGATGGAAGGAGGATGGAATTCAACGTACAGGATGAAAAAGCCATCTTGTCGGACTAGGGATATCTTGCGTCCATGATCCAATATCACTTTACTACCTAGGGGTATCGTCGTATCTACAGCTATCAGAGGTCGTACATGACAACCAGAGCTTCACCTACTCAAGCCATTGAAAGCTACCCTTCCTTCGATGTCGAAAGCGAGAACGGCGGTGAGGAAGCTGACATGTCAGTGTTGGCTGATGTTAGGTTATCTCTATCTCACCTTAGAACTGCTAATATCGAAAGATACCCTTTCATCTTAGTTGTTCTACACGTCGAGACAAGGTAGAACACAGATATAGGATTGACCCATCATCAATGATCACCGGTGTGATTAGGATGATGGATAGGGTTGATTAGGATTCACACGCCACCGATTAGGATCCCAATCCAAGCCATTCCTAATGCAACTAACGGCGATGTCCGAATTGATGGTGTACCTGACCAAAGTCCACAACAATCTCTCTTCCTTCTGCAATTGACACCATCCAAATCGAAATCAGATTCACCGACGGGGGTACCACACTCATGATATCACTCAAATCCAAGTGGTGACATCGCTTTAGCACACATCGGCTTTGCGTCCATCAAAATGTCAGGTCTATTGAACTTCTTCGACGGGGAGGGTGGTCCGCCTCCTGCTGTATTCAAGAAAGCGAAGCCAAAGGTAAGGCCTGGTAATTCACAGACCAGTACGACGACGACTACCTCTTCAACACCCCGTATCCCCACCAACAAGCCTCTGACCCCGAAAGAAGTAGTACAAGCGAGACTTCAAGGCAATAGAGGACCACCAAAGGCGGATGGAAAATCCAATGTTCAATCGAGTAAAACCAGATTGTCGACAACGGATGGCAATGTCAAGGCGAAAAAGGCGCGAATACGATCAGCCTCCCCTACACCCAAGATCCATCCCGAAGATATACGCAGAACCGTTGCTCTACCTTCCTCCTTCCCATTAGCAGGTTTGGATCCATGGTATCTAGATAGTGAGCGTCGGCGGAAGGGAGTTCTTCCAACTTCTTCCCAAGAATCAATAGGGTCAACAGGAACCACAAGGAAATCCCTTCCTGCGAGTAAAGTCGCTAGACTCCAGGCACAACAGGTGGAAATGAAGAAGAAAGGGGTATTGGATTCACCTGACCCGCTTCTTTTGACGCAAAGTTCAGAGGATTTGAGTGCCACACCGACCGGACCGAGGACAAAGGTCAAGAAGAAGGGTCAACCGGTGGACATTAGTCCTTCCAGATCTTCAAAACCCGATGAAAAGGTCTTGGTGCCTTCCAGTTCAGGATCACGAGTTCATCCAATTGTTAGAAGGACGTATGGAAGAACAAAGGATGATATCACAGACTCCTCAGCGACAGATACCACGGCAAGTTCCGACGATGATGCCACGCCGACGGCGAAGAAGGTGAGGAAGGAGACCAAGTCCAGATCTGGGCTTCCACCGAGGAAACCAAGACCAGTAGTCCCAACGACCGCGAGGGTTAGACCGCCGGACCCTGATGAGGAACAAGAAGAATATGCCGTGACCGAAAAACGAAGAATGATTCAAGCCAAGCGAGACAAGGAGAGGTCACAGAGGGAAGAAGAGAAAGAAGAAGTTGAGAGGAGAAGGGTGGAGCAGGAGAGGAGAAGGGAGATTGATGAAGATGCAGGCGTAGAGTTCTTCAAGCAAGTACAGGCGATGGGAGAACAACAGAAAGCCATGCTATGGCATACGACGGAGATCGACACGGCACACGCTGAATCTTCCAGGTGAGCCGCACCGATGTCTCTCATCAAGGATACACTGACATGAATTTCAGCCTTGTTGCAGTATCATCACCGATACGGGTAATGGACGAAGAAGAAGATGATGAAGAAGATGAAGCAGGACTAAATTTGGTGGATGCCACTTACTGCTCTGTCTATGTTGATCCGACAGAAGTTTGCCCAGTGCGTATCGTCATTCGCATATAAAACCCGCTGATCGTATAGTACTGCGCGGGCAAAATGCCATTAAAGCCTAGTCGACAGCTGTCACACATTCGCGAAAGACTAGAGGAAGCCGCTCTCCACTCATCCCGAGGAAGAAACCTAGACTGGGAACAGACGATCGATTTCTGCTCGTTACATGAAGCTGAAGTCACTATTGTTCCTCTCGGAATACGAGCTGGGTATCCGGAAAACCTCGATTTTGGCTGCATACAGGATAGACTCGAACAACCTTGGGTCAGAGTGGAAATGGAGACGATCATCCGGGAGCCCGACAGATCGGCCTTCTTCAGGAAGGTCATGAAGGATATAAGGAAGAAGGGGAAGTCCAAATGGAGTGGAAGAGATCATCAATCGGATAAACGGACCGTGGATCTATCGATGCCGGGATAGTAAGTTTGTACTTCTGCGTGAGAGGCCGTTTACTTATAGTTTAGTTACGGACAATTAGGTCGAGCTATTCTATTACGCCATTATCAGAATTTATATCAATGGGGATTACTGCCTGATCTAGTCTCAAGCGACCAAGAACCATCCTCCATCTACCCTCTGTCGCCCGAGCAATTCATATCCCACGTACTCGTCCCAGAAGCCGCTATCATGTTGGTCATGGGCGATCAAGGCTGGAATGGAGATTCGACTGAAGATACAGATGGTTGGTCTGAAGCGAGAGGACAGGCTTATAGAGTATGGAAGGAGAGTGTGGAATATGGAAGGTGGAGATTCCGTGGCGACGGAGAGGAGGCCAGGGAAATCCTGGACCAACTACACGATCAAGACGAATCAACTCGAGATGAATGTATAGCCAGGCGCAAACAGGAGAAGAAGAAGAGACGAAAGGTCAAACATGATATTATCAACGTGACAGGAAGTCAATCCAGTCGAGCTGCGAGTCCCGAGTCGACTCATTCCACCGGCAAAGACAGTCATATTGAGAGACAACCTACACCTTCGATCGCCGGAACTCAACTCACTACCCCTCCTTCCAATAACGGAACATCAACAAATGATATCAAGTACGAAGGGGTTTCGGATGTTGAAGGAACGGTGAAGAAGAGGAAATTCGAACAGCATGATAGTTTCTCAAGTTATGGGGATGTTGGGGATGACAATTGGGATACGATGATGATGCAAGAAGCGGATAAAGTGGAGAGAAGGAGGGGGATGTAGGGTGCGATGTCGGATCGGAACTACGATTCAACTTCCCGAAGATATTCATGGCAGAGACGATCAGTTGTATTGGTGTAAAATATCACAGAGGTAACTCTATTCACATTCATGTAGTGTAGCATCGGTATGACATACCATACCCCGTCCGTTTCTCTCGTACAACGGGATCACACCCAATTCTCTGCCACTCGAACTCCAACCATTTTGACAATCTCACCCACTTTCCTCACACTGTCGGATAACTGGCTTTCAGTGCCCAATGACTTGGCCTCTTCCCACTCGCGTTCCAGCATAGTCGCTTTTTCTGCGTCCCCTGTTACATCCGCTATCAGAGCCAAAAGAGTCAAGGTATCCTGCGTGAGCGACTTTGAGCCGATTTGACGTGCTAGGCCTAGGGCCTCCTGGAGGTGTGCGTTCGCAATGGCTGGACATGGTCAGGTAATGGAGATTGAGATATTACTCGGCACTCACCCCAATGTGCCGATGTCAACCCTTCTTCATCCAATGCTTGCTCTACCGCTGCTTTTCCCAATACCAGATTGGCCCTACATACCAATTCCTTATCTCCTTCTTGGATATCGCCCCATATCTTTTCGATCTCTTCACTAGCTTTCTTACCCATATTCTGATCTTCCATCTTGAGTAGGATCTCTGCAAAAGCGATAACGCCAGAATGGTATAGTGGCCATAAGCCAAGTTGGCTTGAGAGCTCCATTGCTGAAAGGATATTGGGCATGATCAGCTGAGGGGGAGTGTCCATTTCCTACGCAGGTCATTACGTGCCTGCTTGGGGTTACTGTCAATGCTCACCTGCATTTTCCTTGCCTTGGCAAGGGATGCTCTAATCTCCTCGTGAACAAGCGGACTGCCAACTGAGGGATTGTTGGAGACATCCCTGCTTGGTCCACCCGGGCCATTCCGGGCGACCTGACCGGCATCCAGAGAATTTATAATGTCTAGCGCTCGAGAGTCTCCGCTGACATTATCAGATCTGTACATTCCGACAAACATACTCACCTCAAGGTTGCCTCTCTCCGCAAGATCCGCCACATCATCCTTGCCCATCGTCGGAACGATCCTATATCCATCTGATCCAGGACTTCATTCGAGCATAGCATCGCCATTGCCTTGTCGTGTTCCCCCTTTCCTACCGCCTAGACTTTGTTCAGTATGACTCAAATTCCAGAAAATACTACTCACTCGCTCTGCACGAGTCAAGGTGACCGTCAAGCGAGCATCGCTATTGATATCGGCGCTCTCCATCGCTAGATCCTCATGTATTTGAGCCAGACTTATCGAGCCTTCCACGGCGTCAATAACGGCCTAGAACGAGCGATCTTACCAATCATGCCCCATAAACCTGCTTGCGCAGCATGCCAAGATCCCTCGTCAAATGGGTATTCTGCCGTCCAACTGTCTTTCACCGCTTTCTTGTCTTCCGATGGGATGTGCGTTGCGTCGTGCCTACCTAGAGCGAGGTGAACCCTCCTCATGGCGACGTGGACTGGTTCGCCCTGAGCTGTTAGTCTTATCCATCAGATACTAGTACACTCACGAGATCCAATGCGGCACGTAGTGACCATAGCTCATCCATTGGCGAATTCGCTTTCGGCAATCTCGAGCTTGACAATGGTTTCTGCTCAATATGTAAATTCTCCCCTAAATCCAGTGCTATAGCCCCCGTCTCCGACTTGATTCGATGTAGCAGGCTACTCGTCAGCTTGGACACACATACTCAGACTCACCTCATGCAATGGCGTAAACATGACTTGTCGCCTTCGGCTCTGGCTACTCGAATGGCTTCTTCTACCGAATCTCGTGCGGATTGTAATCCGCCTGTGGAGTAGTGATACGACGCGAGATTGAGGAGAGCATGCTGATGTCGACCGCTGATTATATAAGCCCATGCTAGGAGGTAACGACCTACCGCCTGGATCCAGGGAATTGGTAGTCGTAGAACCTTCGTAGTGATGCTAATGCAGCGGAATGGTCACCACTGCTGCTCGCATCTTTGTAGCTACGACATTCAGCTCAAGCTATCAAGGCATTGCAAGTCAGAAACTCACGCTTGGATCGCTGCAGCTCTCTTTTCCAGAGTATCCTCCATTGCCATCTTTCGATTCAAAGACCACAAATGTATAGATCCAGACGGTCCGGCTGATGCCAATCCGCACCACTGTCCAATCTGACTGGCCAGATGGGCAGTCTCATCAAATGACAGTTTCCGTAGAGCGAGAAGGAGTCCTCGAAGGAAGAGACCAAGGGGTGATCGTCGATCCTGATATGATGAGCCGGAGTTGAGTGATGATACTTACTATAGGTTCGAGAACTTCAGCCATATCAACCTCGTCATCTTCGTTGACTCTATCCCTGATCTCCTTTTCGAGGTCTACAGCATAAGTCATCGGATCTCGCGTCTTCCAATATAAACCCACTATCGAGGAACGCGCATCCGTCAGAGACGGTCTCAAAGTTGGCTCTCTACATCATCAGCTATCGCCCTAGAATTGTATTCCCACGCACGTAAACATCCATCCAACCTTCTTGATTCTCCGCTTCCAAGAATTCCTCTCCAACTACGTGACCCCTGCTTCTTAGCTTATTGTTGTACCGAGCAATGGCATGTTTCTGCTGAGACAACAACTTGTCCACCTCATCTTTGAGCGCGTCAAATGTACTTGGAGAATCCTCCAACTATCATACCTATCAGTATTGATACAAACATGGTGAGCAGCTATTACCTCGAGTATCTCTCCAACAACTAGCTCGATAATGGCTGATATAAAGATCGTCGAATAGATATTGGCAACTTCCCCTTTCTCATTTAACGGGAATGCTCTGATGATTAGATACGCCAATGCCAGATGTAGCGGTAAGGACGGTTCGGCCAGTCGAGCTGCAGGCACTAATGGCGCACCTCTGCGTTTCTGGGGCGAAGCCATCGTTATTGGGCAGTGTATTCGCGCAGAATAGGTAAGGTGAACATTAAATCAACCGCGTAGAGATAATCTCAAACGATCTTGGAACTTGAATCGAGTTTCAGATTTCAGATTTCAGATTTCAACAATCATTTCCTCTATTCTCGTATATATACCCTCAGTCACAGGTGAACAGCCAGGATGTCGTTGAAACAGCAGCTATCACCGATCCACCATATCAAGAAGGTTTGGGAGAAGATCGCTCCGTTGAGTCTAGCAGATAAGAGCTGGGACAATGTAAGTTCGATCTGGAGGGATCGATATCTGATATAATTAGGTTGGAATCATGATCGGTAAATCACTTCATGTCTTCAAGCTACACAGATCTGATCACTTCAGAATCGCCTGTACCAAAGGATGAGAACAAGCAGGTTCTACTGACTATCGAGTGAGCGAATTTCCAGGTCAATGCGATCATAGCTCAATGAGATCAGCTTGACTACAGCGGTTTGTGCTGAAGCACTCGCTCTACCATCATGCTCAGTTGTCATTTCCTATCACCCTCCTGTCAGTTTGAGCCTCTTCAGGTATCGGGGCGACTATTAATTTAAGCAGATCTTCAGAGCGCTCAAGTCGTTTACCCTGCAAGACCCTCTACAAGCGTCATTACTCAAATTATCAGCTGCTGGAATCAGTGTATTCTCCCCACACACATCTCTTGATGCTACCCCCAATGGTATCAACACATGGTATGTATTCGAATCTCCTTTATACCATGATGATTGACAGAGTCAGGCTGGTCGAACCATTCCTCCCACACGCCTCATCGTCTAAGCCTATCATACCTTCAGACTCTAACATGTCAAATATGGAAGGCGCTGGTATGGGTAAATTAGTCAAGCTGACAGACGGCCTATCCGTGATGGAGATTGTGAAAATGGTTAAAGAGCATCTAGGTCTGCAATATGGTGCGTCATACGTGGTTTCAACCTCAGTCGAGCTGATACCTCTAGTTCAATTGGCCACGCCTGATGAAGAGAAAACGGTAAAATCGATCGGAGTTTGTGCCGGTTCAGGAGGTAGCATGTTCAAGGGAATCGACGCGGATCTCCTGTTCACAGGCGAGATCTCACACGTAGGTCTGACCTTCATGTTCGCGTCCAATCTCTGATGATCACAGCACGAGGCGCTCGCAGCCGTAGCTCGAGGTCAATCCGTTATCGTCTGCAATCACACCAATACTGAACGGCCATATCTTACCAAAGTTCTACAAGGATGGCTTTCAAAGGAGCTGAATGCTGATGGGGACAACACCGAATGGGAGGTCATAGTCAGTCAAAAGGACGCTGATCCACTGAGAACCGTCTAAGTAGAATAGTCTAGATGCCATTAGATACAACATGATGTACAAGTTAATCGTTAGTTGTGAAGATTTCTCCGCTTAATCCCTCTTCCACCATATTCCAATCTACTCCTACGTTGGAGTAGACTCCTTCGAATGTATCTATACTTGCACGTGAAAAGAACGGTTGCAGTTGACGCAAACTCATGATCCCTTTGATCCGGCTCAATCGCGGTCGGCGAAGTGCGGAAGGTTCACTGTTGTCAAGATCGAGTCGAGGTTCCGTCACCTATTAGATTAGCAACCTGCCATCTGTCAACCGGAACGACGTACAGGGGTCACATGAGCATGTTCCGCCAAGATATCAGTCATGATGTCCATGATGGACTCTGGCGTGAAGTCCTCAGGCGGATAAGCCGCATCCGTGGTATCCGTTACAAACATCCATTGATGTCTAAAATCAGCTTGATCCTCGTCCGCTCAACTCACATCTGAAAGTCTTCAGACTGGATCACCAATAGCAGATCAAGGAATTTGCAAGCGGCCAGTATCAACTGTAACGATTCTGACCCATCAGGCGGAACTTCATCCATGAGGTTCTCAAAGACTCTGAGCAGTTCCGCCAGGATGACCGGCCAGAAATTGCTAAGGTGCTGTGGGCTGATCCGACACATGAGAACTCTCAAGCAGAGATACACCTATCGATGTTAGTCTCGTCCTGACTGGTGCTTAGCTCACCTCGCTGTGAACTCTCTCTGAGAGCACGTTTGTCCTTAATATATCCACCAATTTCTCCTGGATCGCCGGTAATTGCGTCAAATAGTGATTCTCCTCGGCAGCAAGCAAGACAAATGACAACCTTCGCAAATTTGCTGATCGCATGTTCATCTCCTGTTCCCGATTGGTGAAGATGTTGGCTGAAGGAGCTGCTGTGATTCGAGCAAGCAGATCACTGAAACGCTCTTTTTCGGAATCCATCAAAACGCATACTAGGGGTTTCCAGAGGACGATCTCGTCTTCTCTGATCGTGAAGAATCTGGCGTCGTTGAACGCATCGCCCACTGCAGCCCGCCAGCTTTTCGTAGCAGACGGTATTTTGGTCATCTCCAATATGATCCGCAGGGTCGAAGGACCTGCATTGTGCTGTCGAAGCGCGGGAAAGATGAGGTGATTGGCGATGACATGGCATGGAGCGGCTACTTTGTCGGGATCGACCAGGAATGATCGCAGGTTGGGAAGGACCGATTCGGCTAGGAAATCGTACAGCCTCTTCAGATCGGATTGAGGATCGCCATTCTGTAACCGTTTCTCATCGGTCACAGACCTCGACAAGTTGGGAGATTCTGGCATCTTGAGAGCATGCGCGACCACGGCATCAAGGACCTTTGGGTAGACATCCTGGAGTTCTCGCCTAAGTCTACGGTCTTCCAGCGCACTGGTAGTAGCCACTTGCTGGCTCAGTACAGTGAGACATCTGTTTATCAGCGAGGTTTGTGAACTGCAGCATACCTTAGGAGTGAGTAAAGCTGAGCTTTTGCCGTCGGGGTTGTAGCCAAGGTCAGCATTTCCCTGCTGAAGCCGAATAGAGTACTCCAGACCTGGACCGCTATAGGTGCTTCGAGTCGAAAGATGTATGCTTCGAGGAAAGCCATCGAAGCGGGGTCGACGCTGAATGGTCAGCACGAACAGCCTGGGAGATAGTGCTCACTGTATATCAACAGAACCTCGGGGGTGACGCCCGCTGATACTTTCAGTCACAATCTCTACTACTCGTTGAGCGCTCGGCGTGAGTGTATCGATGCAGTCAAATATTGAGCCCTCCTGAGACTTGTCAGTTGTAGCGTCATTGAGGGTGATGCTACTGACATCAAGACCCTGTGTGTTGTTCGTCCAAGCAGTGATACATGACCCGATGAACGAAATACCATGTGACTTGAAAATCTTGGATAAGACATCCTTGGCCTTGGCACGGATCCGCACAAAGGCCTGACGACAGATGGTTCCTTCAGGACTGGTCGCAGGACTAGTCGATGCCCAGACGACTAATAAGCTGTTGATGGAATTGTCCAAGTATTCGCTCGTCGGTGCAGCAAACTTTGATCATCAGCTCTGTAGAGTCGAACAAGTGGATATGCTCACTTTCTCTTCAATCACAGCTTCAGCGATGAAAACGCCAGACATCAGACCCAGCAATCCACTGCCGCCTTCAGTAGCTGCTCGCCCTTCATCCACCCCCTTCATGCCACCAACAGACGCAGCCAACGCGAGCAACCTCTCTAATCCGGAGAGCATGGCTATTGGTTCCATATCGCTCAATCCATTTGATGACGTACCGATATCATGTGATCGTTTGATGATTCGCATCATCGCTGTTAGTTGCAAGCTAAAGCAATCGCACAAAGGCTGTAGCAATAATCGAGACTGCAGGGTAGGAGCCACTTGCAGCGCAAAGTCGACCCAATGATGCAGGATACTTTGGTTCAGCGGAGAGGATACACCTTCTATGATTGTTTGTACCAATAACTTCACGGAGTTGTCCCCTGTAAACGGTTTTGGCGCGGATTTCTCGTTCAAAGACACCGATCTGCTATGTGTCTTGCCAAGTGCCGGTTTTGTTGTCCTGACGATGATACTACCGAGTAGATTCAACATTCGTACCTGCGATGACTGTTGATCAGACCTCACCGCTGCGATGATAGCCTCGAGCAGAGAGTTCTTGACCATGGTCGTGGATTTTGACGAGACATTGTCATATGAAGTGAGAAGAGCTAGAACCTCGAGCGCTGATTTCTGAAGGTGAGTGTGCAGACGTCTTTCGCTGCTTCCGTGCGGGATCATCGGCGCAGATATATTCCTACGGGGATTAGTAAAAATTGTAGCGATTCGCAGAGACACCGACCGAACGAGCAGGTCCAGAATAAGGTCCAAATAAGTTCCAGCAGGTACTGCAGAGATCAGCACGAATCGTGCGTCGAGTACGTACATGAAGTCTCGCTCCGGGCCAGAGACGGATGCACGGACTTGCTCACTCCTGTCGCCTGACAGTGTCCGCTCAAGGCTTGACCACCGTGTCGGAACATTGTAGCCACCTTTCTTACCAGGTAGTCCATTGTGGCAAGATCGATGGTATCCTTGGCAGCCAGGTCACCCGTACTGGAAGATGGCTCGGCCAAACGTGCTAGTATCGGATCTAGGATACTGAGGCCTCAGTCAGCGGAAAGCTGATTAATGTCGGATTGACTTACCGGAAGTATGATCCTGCATTGCATCTCATCCAAGTCTCAGCGGTCTGTTGAATTCTCGAGTCTGTCCCTTCTAGTGCATCAAGTATGATCATCATCGGAACATGAAAGATCTCTCCAGGAAGCATAGAGTCATCGGTCAATCTCCACAACACACCAAATGCCTTTATAGCCGAAACCGCCTTGGCCTGATGTCTATCGCTCATCCGGCGGGCGATCACATTCGCCAAAGCGTGTGGTTCCGCTAATTGATTGTATTCCCAAAGCAGTTCCACTACTCGATAGTGGTGAGCGGAGTATTGTGGCTCGAGGTAGGAGCACAACGTATCGAGGATAGTTGGGATGTATGGCCCTTTGGTGATGTCGATACGCGGGCTGAAAGGAGTACATCTACTGGCTCTGATCAGGACCTGCATAAGGGCATCGGCGAGGGGAAATGCGGATGCTGTTGTTAGCCTCTTGAGTATTGCCTTGGCCCACATTGTGCTATCTATCGGGGCTATCGCTGCCGGTTCTTTATCGAGAAGGGCCGTGATCACGTCTATGAGTTGTAGAGTATCACGATCCGAAAGTTGACGTGTCGGTTGGATCATGTCGAATATGGTGACCACGATCTTGGGGATGGTCTCGGCAGTGACAGTTCCCTGTAGTGATTCAGGTTCACAGCCCGTCTTGACGTAGAGAACGTCAATCACATCTACAGGTGTCTCTGTAGCGATCACTGCGCCATTGGTGAAGGAGCCGCTGGGGACATGCTGGAGTAAGGCCGCGCACAGATCGAGCCGTCGTCCTGTTTGATCTTGCTGGGAATGTATCTACTCTTTCTCAGCGCGACACGATCAAGCAGAAGGATGTCTTACCGCTTGAGTGACAATGTAATGAAGAACCACGGGTATATGTATGGCTGAGATTTCTTCATCTTTCTGAGGTACGTTTCGCAGTGTCCAGCTCATGAGTGCATCATCTTGTCTGTCCTTCAACGCGAAGAAAAAGTCCCTCCAAATGATCAACGGTTCCACCGCATCGTAGACTGCGGATGCGGTCATGATAAGCTACATTGTCAGCAGAATCCTGGCTGCGGGCAAAGACTCTCACTTCTTCACCGTTGTCGGTATCGCTGTCTAAAGTGATGCGTATAGCATTCAGAGCCGGAACTGCTAGTCGCTCAGATAGCATTCCTCCGACTTCCCATCTATCCAACAAGGATAGAAAGACTTTGAACGGGCGAGCTGAGTCGTGATTGTCCGCCGACCGCTGAGCGGTCATGTTGATCTAAAGTATTAGCTCAAAACTCATCATCTGTAATTACCCACGAGTAATGTATCGGCAAGAAGATCAAGACCATGCTCCTTAAAGTAAGACGTTTGCTGTTCAGATGTCTCGCTGGTGCCCACAAGCCATGTGAAGACTCTTCGACTGAGTGAGACTTCTCGCTGCAGTACAACACCCATGACAGCGCTAACAAGCAGCCTTTTGTTGGCGACTTCGGCATCTCTGCTTCTTTAGTCGGACATCATCTTGATCACCCACCTCAGCAAGTGCCCGTGCATGGGTAAAATACGTAGCAAGAGGTCAAGACCACTCCTTCTGACCAGGCTGTTCTCGTCCTCCACAACGGAAGCAACCCCTCGGATAAGCAGTCCTAAATCGAGCTTGTCGGCTTCATCAGGTATACTTAGTTTGCGAGAAAGGTAGTTTAGGCCGGCCAAGCGAGAGATGGGGCTAGAGATGAGGACGAGAAATACGTTTTGTAGGAAGAATGTGG
>JALPCA010000069.1:0-26737 GCA_026538345.1 Cryptococcus sp. GC_Crypt_4 | reverse complement strand
GATCACCATCACCACTCATCCTTGAGTTGAACTTGGGTGCAAACTGCGTAACATATCCCTCACTTCTGCTGAAGACATCTTTTCCATACCTGGAACACCTTGCCCTCCCACTGAGAATGGTCTTGTCAAAGCTGGTCTTTGAGGTTGAGCATCGGGTGAAGGAACAGGTACTGCCACTGATTTCGATCTACCATGGAAGAATCTACTGAATGTGGATGACGATGCAGATCGTTTATATCCCGGTCGAGCAGGACTCACTTCCGTAGCGAATGTGACAGAAGCTTTCCTGATGAGTGGAGGAGGAGTCATCCTTGAAGCTTTTTGGCTATCCTCATTAATCTGTGGAATGACATGTGAAGGTGATGATCGGATTTGTTGTGTGAGATCAAAATTAGGTGGTAAAGTAGTTTGACGTTTGGTCGTAGGTCGTAAATTACCTAAAGATTGTTGTCCAGATAATTGAGCGCTTGAACTTCTTTGATGATTCCCTTGAGTTTGAGCGTGGGGCAAATGTGTAGATGGTCGAGGGATTTGACTATCGCCATAAGCGAATAATTCAACAGCTCCTCTTCTTAACATGTTTCTAGGCATAGCTTGTGGAGGTGGTCGTTGTTTTCTTTGCCTCAATTCCCCTTCCAACTCTAATGCTTGATGTAGCTCATCCTGACTCAGAGTCGGTACTGCCTTTCGAACCAAACCAAGCCTAGGTCCTACTTGTTTAGGTGAAGGTGGACGTTGATTGTCACTTTCGTGAGAATTGATAGAAGGGCTCGATACGTCGAAAAAGGGTTTTGGGCTTGATGGTATTCTGGCTGGAACGTGAGCGCCACCGAGAAAGTCAGGTGATAGAATAGGTCGACCTCGATCCATTATATTACCTGGAGATGCTCTGGGAGTAGATTGATTTCCATTCGAACCAGATCCTTCAGAAGTAGGTGTCAATGGTCCAAACGTGCCAGTATTAGGAGTATTTAAACCTAGTGGCGATTTCCCTAAAAATGATTCCATAGGATTGAATCTGTGTGTAGGGGTATATGGCGTATTGGGTGCAGTGACCGTCGAAGGGAACGCAAAGGCAGGAAGAGCGATCGAAGTTGGTGCGTTGGATCTTAATCTTGATGGTCCAGCGGGTGAAGGTTCTGATGCTGGACTCACAACTTCGACGAGAATTTGTGGACCGAGATATCCGTATTCACCAATACTGACAACACTTGACTTACGGGATACCACACTGGCTCTTCGGGACGATAGGGACAGGACTGAACTTTTCCTTCCATCGGATGGTCTTCGCGCTGAGGTTGAAACCGCTGATGATCGTCTTCTTCCACTTGCCAAGGACACTCTTCTGTCTCCGGAAGGGCGTCTTTCCCCACTGATAATTGACATTCGCCTTTCGACAATACTTGGACGTCTGGATTCGGTAGAGTTTCTTCTGTTAGACAAACTTTCTAAATTAACAGAGATTCGTCTTGGGGAAATACTATGTCGACGAGGTTCTTGTTCCTGTTGATTGTTTGATACCGATACAACAGACTCCCTTCTTAGGGAAGATCGTAATGGTGATACACCCAGAGGAGTGGTCCTTGCGATTGGAAATGACCCAGCTGCCCGTCTTTCAAGTGTGATAGCGGGTTCTTGTTGTTTTTGCGGTAAAGAATACATTGGAACAGAGATTGATCGAGCGAAAACCGGTCTTGGGGGTGCTACACCCATTGGAACACCGTTAGATTTAGGGGGGAATTGGTAATCGGTTGCGAATCGAGAAAAAGGTGGTCGACTTTTTTGTTTTAGCATATCGATAGGTTGAGGCGGAGGCGGAGGGGTCGAAATGAAATTGGTTCTGATTTGCCGTGTTTGATGTCTCCTTGGGATGGGGGATGGTAGTGGTGAGATATCAGAAGGTGTTCCTGATGGACTACCGAGTCGAACGGCTGATGATAAGGGGTAATTTGATAATAAACCTCTTTGCGTAGGAGGCATTTCAGGTGTAGGAAAGTATGGAGCTGTATGAATCTCTGAATCGGTCTCGTCATCTGTATCGGTATAATCTGACCATGCTCGGGTGGCCAAAGCAGCTCGAGCTATCGATATTTGATTTTCCATATCTTCCTCATCCTCTCCACTCTCCTCCTCATCTTCACTTGGCATGGTGACTTCAACAACTTCTGAAAATCTCCTTCTGAGCATATCCATACTAGCGATATTTCTCAATCTGGCATCTTCCGCTGGATCCATCACACTTCCAATGGATAAACAACTTGATCGTCTTCTTTGAGAAGATAGACTTCGAACGCTATTACGTCTTTGAGCGAGGTCGAATCCTAGTAAAGATGGATCTGAATCTCTTCTATCCTCATTATTCGTTATTATCCTTTGAACACCCGAACTTCTTCTGCTTGGTAATACCGATTCACGTGAACGTGAGGGTGATAAAGAGAGGAGTGGACTTTTCGCTGATCCATCATTGGTTTTTGACCTTGGACTCCATCCTGGATTGGAGTTCAATCCATTTTCAGGCCATTGTGCCCATGCGGATCCTCTTCCTGCCCATTCTTCATCTCCATAAGTTGATGATCCCATTAGAGATTCATAATCATTGTCATCTTCTTCCACAATCTCTACATCTTGCTCTTGAATGTCGAATTCGAAAGCTTGGTCGGGGAAAGTAGGAGATCCATCAGAGTATAAGGAGTTTGGAGAATCAGAGGCGGATGAAGCTGCATCAAGTTCAGGTCGAGTGTTGAATTGGTCGATGAGAGATTTAGCGGTATTTGGGGATAATACCGGAGCTTGATACCGAGTTCTGAAAAGGTTAGATTTGGACATCTTACTTGACCACTATGACTCACCGGTTCATCTTGAAGATGGAACTGACAGTCGGTGTATAATGTTTCGTTACAGATCACTTGCGAGACGGAACAGGAGATGAGTGTTTAGTACAACAAGTTGATCAGGATAAAGAATGGAACCAGAGAATCAACATCGATTCATCCTTCTTACGGCGACTGAGTATACATATATCGATCGACACTGTGACACGGGTTAGTATCCAGTATGAGTATATTCTTCTTTGGCTGTTGTGCCTTAAACACCTTTACATCTGAAAAAAATCGACGAATTTGGTCCATCCACAAAGACGTTTGAGATGGCGAATCGTATAGATACTCTCGATTCTCGGTTCAATTTACGGATCGTCCATTCGGACTTACCTAACCCTGAGGGTACGAGGAACTCCCTTTTACCCAAGTAGGGGTAATATGACTCAATGTCTAAATGGAATGACAAAAAATTACAAATGGCGGGAACTCGAAAGGATTTCCTGTCGGTAAGGAAATATATCATCCCATTTTGGGCATTATTCCGAGACATACATATTCAGCTCGAATCTCTGGTTACTGTATGGGGTATCATCTCGTTATGCTCTTCCACCTCATCACGTCACGTCGATCGTTACGCTGTCAATTGATCCTCTGGCTGTATTTCACAAACAGAACTACTTTTATTTGCAGTCATTCTGTAGTATTTGGTACAACCCAATTCATCACACTGATCAAAACCACCTTCGCCTCTATCGTAGCGTCAAGCATTCCGTAACACCTTGGCTTGCCTCGTGTCCACCTCGTATATCCGAACGTCATGAACCCTCGCACAAGCCCAAGCATCCCTGACGTATGAGGTAATTCCGACTAAACAATCATCCAGCCATTTTTCGGTGGTCCGAAGAAGACCTTGGTATGTATAGGCACGGCACGTGAATAGGTCAGATATCAGCCATTCAATGGACTCCTCTCACATGTACAACCCATAGGAGTGGATCCGAATAAAGGCAAACACGCGTGCGTGCGTTTTTAAAACCAAGTACGGATATTGGTAGCCTTTCGTCATACATGTTGATACATACATGGTCTACTTGGATTTATGTAAGGTTGGTATAACCCTGTTATCGTATACTTGTGTCTCTCAGTACCCCTCCTAAACCCCTCCACGAGAATGGACGAAGAGATTCGTGATCGATGTGATCTATCTCCATATCGATCAGATCCCCTTCTTCGTGTTTCCACGTCAATAAGCCTCTGACATTCTGTGCCCCTTCCAATAGATGATCACCTGCTTTGTGTAAGATTCCCTCCAATTCTCCAGACATGTACACTTCCATCGATTTGGTGATTCCCATGAGAATCGCATACAAACTTAAAACACCCACGGGTCCCATCCTTTCCCAAATGGTGGCGGTTCGAGGGGCGTCAGAACCATATCGTGGCATAGCGAAATGGGCTACAAAGCCTCTACCGCCTTGTTGACGTAGTTGGATTTCACCCATCTCGTCAATGGCTGCCGATACACCAGAAGAACAAACCACGGATGGGATCCGATGACTAGCCGAAAGGGCTTGGGCGTGAGAAATGACTTGTTCTGCTAATGTCGGATTACCAGACGCGGGTATGATCAGGAGTGACGGAAGAGGAGGTGATGTCGATGGGATCAAAGATGCATGAAGGGTGTCGAGACAGATAAGAGGAGTGAATAAGAGTTGACGAGTGAATGGAGGGGTAGATGACCATTCGGGTTTGGTCACATCGTGAGGACTAGATTGATTAGTCATTTTACCTCACTTCTTAGCGATCTCATACGACTCACTGGGTCAAGTTGATTGACCAAACTGGTGGAGACTCATGACCTTTTTGAAATCGATGTGATTCGATCACTTTCTCGTTTAGCTATATCCCCACATCATCAACTCACAAGGAAACAAGCTTCGCTTTATATATGAGCCCTCAATGCCCTTCGGTCCAACAAGCACAACCTCATTGATCGGTTTTACACCTTCCTTCTCCGTCGACTCCATACTGACTACTACATGGACACCATACTGTTCCCCCAACTTCCTCTGAATTCTATCAAGAGCAAACGTCCTTTCACCTTGATATCGTAATACCACTGCAGTCTCAGGAAGAACAAGGATATTGGCTTTATTGCCGTAATACGCGAGATTCTTGATGGCTTCTTCGAGTGATACTTGAGGGGCTGAAGGGAGGACACATGCGACAGAGTAAGGAGTTATCTGAGTTAGGGGCGCAGAGAGAGAAAGAGGGGTTTGCTGGGGGAGAAGAGAGAGACTTCCTAGTAAGCCGAGTACACTATATAGGAGCTTTCGCGGTCGGTCAGGTTCACCCTCGCTCTGATCCGTCGCCTCTTCTATATGATTGGTCTGGTTGTTAATCTCCAAGTCTCCTTCGGGCAGATGTAATCGTTCAGATCCTTCTATCAACCTGTCGAATCCTTGTCGAGATGCGAGATGACCGGCCATACCGGTCAAGATGTCTAAACCGGTGGGACCGACCCAGCTAAGGGTTTGTCGTAATAGCGGTATGTCTTCTGGGGTGGGTATACCCTGATATGTGACTCAGCTTTAACTGATATCTGTATTGATGACGACTCGCGTATCTCCCAAAAGGACTAAGTTTTGACACAAAAGGACTAAGTTTTGACCATATATGCCATATCAATCCCCATAGTAACCCGAATATCCCAGAAGGAAACCAATCACCTTGATTAAACTCGACCATTCTTTCAATCTTGCCTTGTAATGAGACCACACTAGCGATAATGAGTGAAACCATTGTCGAAAAAACGTATTGGGAGAGTATCACTTCACCAGAAGAAGGAAGAAGGTTCCAAGTAGTAGGTAGAGATCCGCGTGTAGAGCCAATGGAGAGTGCCACTACTTGCTTGAATACTCTTGAAAGGCTGATGGGTCCTGTTAGGAGATCATGAAAGAGGATAGGAAGAGTAGTGATATCGAATAACGAGGAAGAGGAAGGCTTGAGAGTGATGATGGAGGAGATAGCGATGAGAAGTGGTTGAGTAAAGGGAGAGGAGAAGAGAAATTCGCGAATTCGGTTCGTCATCATGGGTTATAGATCTCGCTGGGAAAAGAAAGCTTAGGCATCAGACGTTCATACTCTAAGGGGAGAGGGAGATTCATATAAGCATATTGGACGTTCATTTGGGAATGATCGACGGCGAGAGTCGGCCAGAGCGGCGACGCTAGCAGCACGCATATCTTTCCCCATTTTGATGGTGAAGAGTGGGGAACCGGTGGCAAAGAATAACCAATGATTTCAGCTCACGTTTTGTCATGCAGCCGCGACACTAAGGGACGGTAAGATGCTAAGTCCTTTCTTCGAAGGACGAACCAAAGAAGAACAGAAGACGTGTTGAAAGACTTGCATAACTAGATCCTACTGATAATATAACTAAAAACCTCTTTCAAATCCCCTATTACAGCCCGCCTGATTCTTACATTCCCTCCAAGCGAATCGCTTAGTAATCGATATGGGAGATATCTCCCGCACCCTTCTTCTCATCGAAAGCTTCGACTTGTCCATTGTAAGATTCATGACCTGAAAATTGGTCGACGGCGGTGGTGGCGAATTTCCTAGCTGAAACTTTGTTCTCAAAGAGGATATCAAGTTCTCCATAAGTTCGACCTTTTGGTTCTGGGACTCTGAAATAAGTCCATAGGAAACAGAGAGCACAACCACCGGCCCAGAAAAGACCTGTCTTTCCTCCCCAGTTGAGTTTTTGTGGGTTGAGGAAGTATGGCATGATGATACCGTTGATGAGACCGATGAGGTTGTAAACGACTCGAGCGATGACGACAGTTTTAGCTCGAAGTCGAGTCGATGAGATTTCAGCGACAAGACAATAACAAACAGGACCGACTGTTCCATCGTAAATGGCAGTGTAGACCAAGAGCATGGCTCCGATAGCCCATTGAGCACCAGTGGTACTCTTTGAAATGAATCCAAGACCACCGATAACGATAAGGAGGATAAACATGGCACCGAGACCGACAAGGTAAAGTCGTCTTCGACCGACATATCTCATGAGGAACCATGAAGATACAGTTCCACAAATACCAAGAGCGTATTGAGCGATTGACATGTTAAAAGCATTGGAGGTGGCGAGACCGGCTTGTTGTCTGGAGCGACCGGTCAACAATGTCACCTTCATGGGGGATTTTATACCAAAAAAGGGATGGATACTCACAGGAAGTAGGTACTATAGCCCATGAATGCTGATCCACAGAGATTCTGTACGGCCCACACTCCACTAGCGATCTCAGTCCTTCGTAAATCTACACCGGTGAAACAATTCCAGTAGGAAGTACCGGCAGACATTGATTTTTCAATGGCGTTGGTGTGAACCATGAGATTGAGTGTGTTTTCAATTTCCTCCTCATTAGGTTCAGAGTTGATTCGCCGTAAAACAGTTCGAGCTTCCTCGTGTCTTCCGATTCGAACTAACCACCAAGGTGATTCCGGAGCCCAGAAACAACCGATCAAAATGGGGACTGGCCACATCCATTGAAGAGCGAATGGCATTCGGTAAGCCCATTGTGAATCCCAATCTAGAACACCTCGTAGTACACCCGAAGCGATAAGTTGACCAATAACCCAACAAAGATTGACATAGGCGGTGAGATAAGCTCGTAAGGCGACGGGACAGATTTCGGCGGCGTATGCCGTAGTAAGCGTTTGGAAAACTCCCCAAGGTATACCTTGCATGATTTCTCCGACGAGTAGGGTGACGATATTGTGAGCGAAGAAAGGAATGAAGATTGAGCCAATCATCCAGATGAGCGCCACGATCATTGTCTTTTTGTAACCGAATCGTTCGGAAGCCCAACCGTTAAGTGCAAGACCGATGATTTCTCCAACAAGAGCTCCATTGGACAGACCAGCTTGCCAAGGTGCGGTAATACCATATGTACCAGGTTTAATCTCCTCTCCGTACTTTTTGGCGAACTGGGGTAAAGCGTAAAAGTTACTCAAAAGAACGACATCGAAACCTTCCATAATACTAGAGGTGTCAGTGGAAAAGTAGAATACAATGGTCAGCCTAACTTACATGGCAGTAGAGAGAAGCATCGACCATGCGACAGCTTTAGGATACTTTCTCAAACCCTCTCTAAGGGTCATATCCTTTTCACGATCATTCGCAGATTGAGCACCACGAATGACCTCGTTATAGTTCTCAAGCTGATTCTTGACATCGTCCTGAACTTGCTGCTCAGTAGTGACTTTGCTCTCCATCTCGAATGGTGGTAATGGTTAATGCTATTATTATTATTATGATTGTTGTTGTTGTTTTGGTGAGTGAGTGTGTGACGGAGAATATTTCAGCTACAGGTCAACTGATACTTATAGCGTCGGGACTCCTCATGTTGAAAACCTGGAGTCGGTGTATGACGGTGGGGCACAACGAATCTGCAACGGCAGTGGAAGGTAGATCATCTCCTAAGAATAAGTATTTCCAATCCAGTGCCTGAGAAACGCACAGACATGGAAGCATTTGAGTCAGGCACAAGATCTGTACCTGTCCACATGGCACTATGAAATGACAGATTGGCAATAGATCATGTTTTATCGGTGTACAATCAAGGTCCATTGCCGCAAATTGAAGGTCCGCATGTCCCGTCCGGATGACTTTATCGAACCGAGTGGTTCTCAACACCTGTCATTGGAAATTACCCCAGGAACACTCTGTTTAGCTTCTTTCTCTAATGAATTACAGATAGATTCCGACGTCGACTTTGGATGTATATTGAATTTCGATCAGTATCAAGTCCTTTCAATCATCATTACTTGTTACCAACAACACCATGCTTCAACGAAACTTAGGTAGGTACTTGATCCTTGGCTTCCCTAAGGCAAAGTATCTTTCAACTCAAAGCAGTCTCCAAGCCAAAGCTAACCTTTCCCAGACGCAGATTGGTGGAGACAAGCTGTAATCTACCAAATCTACCCCAGATCTTTCGCAGATAAGACTGGAGATGGTATTGGAGACTTGAAGGGTGTAACGGAGAAAATTCCTTACTTGAAGGCTCTTGGTGTGGACGCAGTTTGGTTCAGTCCGTTCTACCCATCTGATCTCAGAGATGGTGGTTGTAAGTGATTTGAACCATACTTGTAATTCAAGCTGAACCCACCTAGACGATGTCATTGACTACAGAGATATTGATTCTCGTATCGGGTCTTTATCAGACTTTGACGATATGATGAAGCGATTGAAAGACGAGGGAATCCGAGTTATCGTCGATATCGTCCCTAATCACTCTAGTGACGAGCATGTTTGGTTTAAGGAAGCGCTCAAAGCTGGAAAGGGATCTGCCGCACGAGAACGATACATCTTCAAAGATGGTGAGGAATCCCTCTTCTCCCTGTCATCCTTTTCTGACGTATCAGGACTTGGACCCAACAAAGATCAACCACCCACAGATTGGATCTGTCATTTCGGAGGCTCAGCCTGGTCTCCTTCCGGATGTGACGATGGACAATGGTTTTTCCATTGGTTTGACGAATCTCAACCTGATTTCAATTGGGAACATCCCGATGTTAAAGAAGATTTCATCCAGACAATTCGATTCTGGGGAGATCGAGGAGTTTCAGGATTCAGAATCGATGTAGCTCATGGGTGCGCAAAGGATATGAGTGATCCTTTACCCAGTCAAGCGGAATTGGTCGAGATGACCAATCGGAAATTGAGTAATGGAAATGCGGACTTTGTTCACCCTCTGATCGATCGAGATGAGGTTCATGAGATTTACAAGTCATGGAGAAAAGTCTTCAACGAGTACGATCCACCATTGATGTGAGTGTACTGTAGTGTTGGATGAGGTAGGATAATCACTGACAAGACCTCAAGGGCTGTTGCCGAATCATGGACCGCACCAGATAGAAAGTATCTATATGCCGATGCCGCTGGTCTAGGACAAGCTTTCTCTTTCAGTCTATTGTTGTGTAACTTCGAAGCCGAGGAATACAAGAAATGTATCGCTCAATCACTGGAGGGTATCGACAAGTCGAGTACCACTTGGGTCCTGTCAAATCACGATGTAAGTGTGTCGACCTGTACGTTTAGCCCTTGTTGATCAACCCAGGTGGTTCGACACACTTCACGATTTGGTATGCCCAATGTGAAAAACGATAACCAATACATCTACTTTCAAGAGGCAAACAAGTGGTTACTGAACGGTATGGAGGGACAAGACAAGGAACAGGGTGTGCGACGAGCACGAGCTGCTTTGTCAATGGTATTGGGATTACCGGGATCATCCTATATCTACCAGTAAGCTCTTTGCTTTGTCCGGGGTTGCTAATGCTAACCCCATTCCAGGGGAGAGGAACTTGGTCTATTCGAAGTTGACGATATCCCTGCTGCCGATAGACAAGACCCCACTTTCTCTCGAACCAAAGGAAAAGAAGTCGGTCGAGATGGATGTAGAGTCCCAATCCCATGGAATTCTACCGCCAAAAACTTTGGTTTCGGCTCAGGAAAGAAACCCCATTTACCTATGGCTGAATGGATGGGCGAACTCGCCGTTGATAAGCAAGAGATTGATCCGAAGAGTATGCTCAGCTTGTATAGAAAGGCTATACATATGAGAAAAGAGTTACAAACAGGTGAACAATTAGAATGGGTTGATTCAGTGGATAACGTCGTTCATTACAAACGACCCAATGGATGGGAGATTGTGATGAATGCTGGTAAGACGGCAGTGGCTTTGCCAGAAGGTAAAGTTGTGTTATCGTCATCTACAGCGGCTTTGGAGAAGGAGTTACCAGGAGAGACTAGTGTCTGGATATACAATGCTTAGAAATAGCCTACAACGTATAGTCATTTATCATGTAGCATATGTACCATTATGAATATAAGTATGGAGCAGTACGAGTCCAATTCCGTGCGTCTCGGTGACTCAATCTTGACCTTACCCGATTCAACTATTAGATCCGATTTTGGGTATACATACGCCTCTATACGAGGTGGAACTGTAGATCCAATCCACTAGGTAAATGTGGGGTATTACCATGTAGACCTCGAGCCGTCAATGTTAGTTCCATCCATTCATATATTCTGAGCTCAATAAATCGATTTCAACATGGACTATAGACCGGAGAAGAAGAGACGTATGGGAGTAGAGAGGTGAGTACTCACTCGGTAATGCTCATCCGGGCTGGCCTGACGATCTTCAGTAAGGTGGATGCGCTGGAACAACAGATGCAAAGAGTTCAATCGAGTTTGGAAAGTATCACTTCGTTATTACATACAGTCATAGCACCATCATCAGAAACTAGACCATCACGATCAGTCCAGAACATAAGTCCAGAAAACCATTATAACCATTCACCCGTCACTACCACTAGTCAAACGAGATTACCTATATTACAGAATGCTCCAAATCAACTTCCCATTACTACATCTCAACAAGGTCAAGGTGGATCATCGCGACCCGTCTATTCACTTCAAGAATGGGTTCATCAAATGAGTTCACAACCGAATCCATTGGTCGAGTCAGGGGAACATGGTCAAGATGAAGATGAAGATTCAGATGGGAATGGGAAAGAAGAAATGGAAGGGACGATGATCATGAGGGATACATTGAGAAGAGAAGAAGAAGCGAGATTACAAGCAGATGGACATTTACCTTCAGATAACGATAGGACACCAGAAGGACTGCTACGGAATAAGAGGAAACAAGATAGTTTCTCATCAGGTCTAAGGGGATCGGTATTGGATGCAGTGGATATTGGTCTATGTTCGGAGAATGAGGGAAAACAGTTATTTGATGTGTAAGCCCTTCATCCTTCATCCAACTGTGATTGAAATGGAACAAGCTCATCTACTAGCTTCTTCAAAGGTGCACATGCCTTTATGCCAGTATTCGATCCTTTAGAAGATACATGGCACAAGTATGTCTATCCTCTTTACTCCTGTGTTGAGCTCATGTCATAGTCTACGACGCCGATCGCCATTCTCTGTCACCGCAGTATTATATGCAGGTAGAAAGATCCTCGATGCGGGTCGACCGGAGAGTGAACTTCAGAGGAAATTGAGAGAACATGCAGAGAATATAGGCACAGGAACTCTGTTTTCACCTATAGCTACCATCGAAGCCCTCCAAGCTATGAGTAAGTCCTCCGACTCCACCCTTCGAATGAAGAGAAGGCTAACAATTCACAGTCATCATGGCCTCATGGGGAGATACCGATTGGAGACCTGGAAATCATGCTTTGAGCATGGCGTGAGTTTACGGTTATCTGGGTCATTCTGATCAAATAGATTCGATATGGAGCTATACAAATGTTTACCCCGACTTAGTCGACAACCGAAAGTACGTCGTCAACAGGACAAGAATATGATTAGTCGGACAGTAGTAGGAGCGAGATTATGGTTGTTGGTTACCAAGATGGCTATAGAGTGAGTCAAGTGGTATTGATGAGATACGATCAGGAGCTGACTAAGTCAAGAATGGCTTACAATCATGGAAGACCCCTTCTTCTCGATACGGATGATGTATTATTACATACTCATGCTTTACTTACTCATCCTTTGGCTTTACCCACCGATAGTCGAATCGTCGCGACTTGCGAGCTTTTACTCCTAAGACGTGAGTGTGAATCCGAGTCCAGTATACTGATATGACCAGTTCCACTACACAAGATCTTCCTCTCAGGAAATGATCATAATCTTGATCCGACCTTACGATCCTTTAACGAAGGGACTAGACAATGGGAAAAGAGATGGACAGAATTCTATGGTAAGTGATTAGAGCTGTTTCATGAGGTCTAATCTGATCTTGGTAAGCTCAACATGGCGTATCTCAAGATAATATCCTTGTAACGGATCGTAAGTGCTATATTTATGGTTCAAAAATCGAATCTCACTTTGATAGTCACCACTCAAAGCTGCTTTAGCACGTGAGTCATTGATCAAGGTTTAAGAGCAAGGGGCTGAATCTCTTACTAGGGTTATAGCGAATTCATGTCTTCTTCGACGAATCCGGACCAGAGATGATATCAGTACATTACCGCCTCATCGTCGAGAATGGTTATTATCAAGTCTATTCGCCGCTAGATTGATAGCCAACCGGATCCTTACTAGCGAGGTAAGTCTCCTTACTCTTACTCGTCTCAAGTACTAACGGCATATCCAGAAAGATAAACTACTTTATGCCAATCATTATTCCCATGTAGCTCTCGCTAGTATCCTCCGGATCTATATCCGACTTACAAGTCTGTTCCCTCAAGCGGTCGACCTGAAACGAACGGCGAAAGAGCTTACTCAGTTGGCGGACGTCTTGGCTCAATGTGAGTGAATATATATGGGATACCTCGATCTAGATACTGATTCAGGTAGTTCCCGGCGTTCAATTCGCTCAACGACTTCGAGATGTCATTCATAGGGCAAGGAAACAACGTGTTCTTCCAGCCGAATCTCGCCCGACTTCACCAGGCCCAGTGGATAATCGTCAAGGGAACATGTCAATGACCCAAATCCCCCATTCCAATCATAACAATAACAACTATAACAATAATACTAATAACAATAACAATAACACCCAAATAATTCCTTCAGGATCTAATTCTGTGCAACACACCCAAACCCCGCCTCTAGATTTCGACCTGTTTTTAGCTGAACATCTCCTTTATCAAGATTCGATACCCGGGGCATTCGATGCAGGTATGAATGGCTTTATCGATTTATCTCCTGCGAGTAATGATAATATATTTCCGTCATTGCCATGGGAAAACTTTCCTGAACTTGGTGAGTAAGCTTTGAGCTATGTAATGTTGGCTGATACCTGTAGACGTTCATGATTTCACTAGCTTCATGCAGTGACTACACGTGGACAATTGACTGTACAATCGAAATACATGATGTATTAGATAAACGTCTCTCCATATACCCTATTGTCCTAATCACCTCAGTGAATACCGATCATACTCGATCACTACCGGGCATCAAATGCTGCGCCGTCGCCACCACGTTTTCCACCCTGTTATTCCTTTTTCTAGCTTGATCAACCTGTCTCTCCAAATCCCTAATGATTATCAGCAGGAGGTCCAAATTGAAATCGAATAAACAACTTACTTGACTTGTTCTTCCAATTGCCTCGCTCTCTCCTTTCCACCCTGTTTCTCCGTCTTTATCTTTTCACCAGCAATCCTCAATCTATTCTCATATTCCTTTACTCTGGCCGCCCACTTATCTTCCGCTTGACCTGCACGTGATTGTAACTCTGCAAGTTTCGCTTCGAGTATAGCCAGTTGATTATTAGCGTTTGTAGCTCGTTTCTCGGCTGAAGAAGCTCTTTCGTTCAAAGATCGGATCGTACCGGAATCAGATGTAGATACACCTGCGCGAGTAGATGAGAGTTGTTGAGATAACTCAGTGTTTCGAGCCTGGAAAATCAGCTTTGGCGAGATGATACTGGAATCAGAGATTTGCTTACCTTTGCTGCCTCTAGTTCTCCCTCCTTGATAGCATACTTCGACTTCCACTGCATCTTTGTCATTTCAAGTTTCTTGACGGATGCCTCAAAGTTATCTAGAGCCCTCCACTTCTGATCAAGCTGTTTCTTCATCGTACTGAGTCCGTAAGCAGCATTCATAGTACCCTTATCGGACTCACGAGACACGTTGGGTTAGAGACGATTCAGTATCCTTGATTTTCTTTTCAAAGTCCGCTCGAATATATATCATACTCTTCAACTTGGTCAACAGAGTATCTCTAAAGACGTTAAAACTCGCAGGAGTAGTTTGATCCTGAAGAGTATCAGCTTGCTCTTGCAGTCCAGTATATTGACACTCACATCAGTCCCGAGAAACTTGTTGACATCCTTGAATACCCTCAATAACAGCTCTGATCGTTCTTGTCTCTGTTGATCAGATTGTTTTTGAATTTGGTATCGTTCTTGTTGTGTTTCCGTCAACATCGGTTCGAGCTCTTCTATCCTTTGTCGTAGGTTTGTAACATCCCGTTCGTATTGACGGGCATTCTGCCATATTAGCTTTAGCTCTTTCGCGGCTTTTCAGTGACAACGAACCTTATTAGCAATATCAAGTTTATCCGAGAGGTTCAATCGGCCTTGTCTCTCTGAAGCCAACCGGCTCTCGAGATCCCTTTGCTTATCGAGCTATCCAGGATAAGCTTCTTGGCCGTGCTACAACATGAAAAAGATTCACCATAGTAGCCATCTCGAGATCTCTCTGTCGTAGCCTCTCTTCTCCCCTGTCGACTTCATCTCTCGCTCTATCTAGATCTTTCTCAGCAGCAACGAGATCCCGTCGGACACGATCTATCTCCAATTCAAGACCATGTCGACTGGATGTTCCCTCATCGCCGAGCTTTCGTTTTTCAGTCTCAAGTGATCGAAGAGTACTTTGAACGTTATCCAAGTCACGATCTCGCTGTATGACCCTAAGTCTAGCTGCCTCCAGCTCATCTTGCAAACGGGCATTGACCTATATGGTATCAATGTCCAATATCATCCTAAGTCATGTTCAGACACACCTGTTCACGCTCTGTCAATACTCGCTTCATCTTTTCAACCTCCGCCAATCGATCCTTCTTAGCCGACTCTGCATCGTCCAATCTTCTCTGCTCCACTTCTCTCGCTTCGGAAATCGCTCCATCCCTCTCGTCTTGTAACTTCCTCCTGGCATCTTTCAAAGCCGTGACCAGATTCTCGTAATGCGTTTTCGCTTGGTCAAACGCTTCATCAGCAGATTTGAGATCGGTGTTTAATTCCGATTCTCTTGCTCGTAATTCTTCACAGGCTTCTTCTAGGTCGTAAACCCTTTGACCGAGCTGATGTTCATATGAGCTGTGATATGTCGAATCGAAGGAAATACTTACCGCCTCCACTTCTCTGTTGGCTGCTATGAGATCTGCCTCTTTTTCTGCATTGTCTCGTTCAATATTCTTCAATGTCTCTTCGAGCTGATCATGAGTTTCCGCTTGAGCACTCTGAAGTTCCGCCACTCTTTCGTTTGCCAGAACAAGCTCATCTTCTCTTTCGAGCAGGAGTTCTCGAACATCCTTCGAGTCATGTTCTCGTTGTTCCAGAGCCTGAGAGTTAGGTACCGTCTACGAATATGTCTTCAAGTGGAGACTCACATCTTTGAGCTCTTCGACCTGGTTTCTCGCTTCCATGACTTCATCTCGCCATTCTGCTTCGACCTGTTGAATCTCTTTGTCGTGATCTCTGACTTTAGCGTCAAGCTCGTCGTTGAGTTGCTCAATCTCGCCATCACGTCTGTCTATATCGAGCTGTGCAGCAGCGAGTCGATCTTGCAGGTCGTTGATTCGCTATACGGTCAACAAAGTTCACTTGGTCTGGGAGATACTTACCTCCTCAAGCTCTTCCGTATCACCTGAACCGCCTTGCACTCCTTCACTTAAACCCGCTTTTATCGTCTCCAGATCCTCTTCCGCTCTTTCCGCTATATCCTTCAACCTATCATTCTCCTCATCCTTTCCTTCAATTTTTGCCTTCAGCTCGTCTACTTCCTCTTCCAATTGTTCCACTCTATCCTTCCAGACTCGCTCACTTGCCTCGGTATCTTCCAGTTGTCCTCTCAAATCACTTCCTTGGTCTAACGCTTTCTCCGCTGCTTTCCTTCTTTCCCTCTCTGCCTGATATAATGCCTCCAATTCTTTGATATCCTCTTCTAGATCCCCCTCCCTAGATCCTTTTCCTCCTCTTGCTGCTTCGCCAAGATCTTTATCTTGCTGCACGAGCAATTTCTTCACTTTTTTCATCTCCTTGGACAGATTCAGTATCTCCAATTTAAGCTTTACATTTTCTTTCAAAGCAGCTTCTATATGATCAGGGGCCATATTGGCCAATCTCTCCTTCAAGAAATGGTTCTCGAGTTGAAGGTTGAAAATATCTTTCTTGGCTGCGTTTAGTTGCTATAAAAAGTAAGTTTACCCCCTTGGACCTTCAAAGTGGGCGGGACTTGACCTACCTGTTCTTGATCTCTTAGAGTCAAGGGTCCTGTCCCAGAAATATCCGCAGCTGCACTATGTCTTCCACTTCTCTTACTTGGTCCTGCGGTTCCTCCATATGATTTTCTGTCTCGCGCTTGATCCCGGTTATTCATCTTCAAACTAGTATTCAACGACATGGTATCGAGAACTCCATTTGTATCGTCATATCGCGTATCGGCTGGAGTCTCAGAATCACTAGCTGAAGAAGAAGAATTCCGACGTAGGAATCTTGATCTTCTAGGAGCTTGAGATCCGTTCAAGTCAGGTAAAACGGATTGAGATGAGGATCGACGGAGAGTCCTTGGTGGAGAGAGGGAAACAAGGGCGGTAGCGGGATTATGAGACGATGGTGTATTGATAGATCCGGACATGGATGTCTCTGGGGAGTATATAGCAGGGAGTCGAGGTGCTACCAAGTCAGTCTTCGTATGTCCATGTCATTACACGGAGGACATACCTCTGGCAACCGGTGTTCTAGTAGGTCTCCTTCCGTCATCTTGATCGTCAGACCGGAACGAAGATCCTAGTGAGCCGAGAGATACGTCTGGAAGCGTTCTCCCATGTAGCGTCGAATTGTCGGACGTCGTTGGCGAGTTCAAAAGATTGGCAAGTGACGAAGCAGGCATGTCGAGGCAAGTTACCGGGTATTGGTTGTAGGGTTGTCGATAATAGGTAGAGATGGCCTTATGTCGGCCTGCCTAGGGTCATGTCTGTGATAATGTTGGAAGCCACCAATCGGTATATAAATGAGTATCATCCAACGTCCTTCGCGTACTTTTGGGATTGTTGACATGTTCCATGAAACCTCGCGTTTCATTGTACATAGAATTACCAAATGGGGTAATTTCTGGAAATTATCTGCCATGTAAGAAATCCACTTTATATCTACACCTTTCATCTACGTTATATACACCACGATGGCCAGTCAAGGAGTATCTATAGCGAGTGGGTCGAGGTCAACTGCCACTGATGGACCGCTCAAGACGTTTACTAGAGGTTTCGACCCAGATTCACCGTTATTCGTAGCTACTTCCATGGTGGTTTCCAGTGAGTTGGTCCAACAGGTCATATCCTTGCTCAGTACTGAAGTGTTTAGCCATCGTAGGAGCAGCTGCAGGAGCTTCGGTGTCATTCTCGAAAGGCGGTAATCCATTTGTCGGAGGAGGTGTCTTAGCCGGCAGGTATCTCGTTATCGCTTCTGGTTTCTTCTGTATGTCTACAGTTATTGACGGCAATGATTTGAACTAATTGGATCATGCTAGGTTTGAGAGAATATCTCATCTCCCCATTATTAATTACCAATCTCTCGGATACAGAACCGCGTTATTCTCGAAGATTAACTCAATTGAGCGAGAAACAACTAGGCAAACTACCTCAGCCTACGCCGCTGAATGAAATTAGAGGAGAACGATTACTGGATTCAGGTATAGCAGGAGCTATGACCGCTGGCCTACATGCGGGTATCACGCGTGAGTGTTCTGCATGTTTTTGTACAAAGAGATCGACTGATAGATTTAAGGAAGCCGATCAATCGTTCCAAGAGCTGCATTTACCGGTGCTCTAATCGCTGTCACCCTCCAATTTACCGCCAATACAGGCCGTCATGCTCGTCTAGCTTATCTCCTTGGATCAGAGCCAATACCTGAAACTCCCCAATTCGAAACGACCACATCCCGTCAAATTCGTGATAGTTTTGATCGACCATTAGAGAAAACTCAAGCGACAGGTAATACCCTCTCAGAAAGAGTCATGAATGTCATGTCGTATATCGCTCCCATAAAGAAGATTACACAAGAAGAACATTTGGAAAAGTTGAATGACAGGAGGAGGAAAATCAATGGGAGATTGAACGAGATTGAGAGAGAGGAAAATGAGTTGTATGAGATCGCACAGAGGTTGGAAAGAGATAGGGAGAGTGTCAAGGTGGTCTAGATGTACATCATGTACGCAATCTTGCATATCTACAACTCGATCACGCTATAGAGACTGACTTTTGTCGCCGTTTCCTTCCCTACAACGAGCTGCTTCTTCTGATATGTAAAGAGGAAGGCATCAATCACTGCTCTGGGATAAGGGGCATGGCCTTGTCCGCGGGTCGACCTCGACTTCTGCTCCTGTTTCCATAACCAAGTTTGCTAGAGACAAACTCCTCAAAGTTGGCCTTGTCTGAAAAGAGTCAGCGTCAGATTACCACACATAATGCACTACTCACACTCCGGATGCCATCTCGAAAGAGCAGGTCGATTCTCAATCACATCTCCTAAACTCCACTGCATTCTTGCTTTATCCAGTGCCTGTGATCATCAGCGTCCTCATAAACGACAAATAGAGAGTAGCTCACGGAGGAGGTCTCGTTGTCTGGACAAATCACATAGAAATCTCCTTCTTCGAATACCTTATCGATCATGTAGTCCACGACTTGTTCCGGTGTCCATGCTCCAGGTGGTTTCGCTCCTCCATTGTTAGCACCCGTTAGGCCGGTATGTACCCAGCCAGGACTAGATATGATCAGCATGCCTTAGCGTGCGATCATGATATGAGGCTTACACAAAGAGATGGGCAGTACAGTTACTTCCATGTCGTTGTCTTAACTCATGGGCGACTGTCCTATCAGTAGTACTCTATCAAAGTAGATCTGGACATACGTTGTTCTGTATACATCTTGACAGCGGCTTTACTGACATTATAACCTGCATTGCCTCTGCTCAAAGTCAGCTTCACACAATCCCGGAAAAAAAGACCATTAGCTCACGGAGGCGCAGTGATACCCTGTTTACTACCTGTATTGATGATTACACTATTATTCTCCTGCCTAGCCATATGAGGCGCGAATGCTTGTGATACATTCAGAATACCACGGAAATTTGTATACAGTACTGCATCCCAATCTTCCTGCAGTTTCTCCAGGGGTGTATCGAGGGAGAAAGCGGGACATGGTCGAGAAGTTCCCGCGTTATTTTGAAGGATATGGATCTGAAGGTCTTTAGCTAAGGTATTTAGTGGGTACGTAGGATCATGAATCTTGTCCTGATTGGAGAGCTTCAGACGTACCTCCCCGAATTCTTCAAGGACATTTTCTCTTAAGGCCACAACCTCTTCAATCTTGCCAACATTCGCTATCATCGAATGAACTTCTCCTACACCTTGTACATCCTTCAACTCCTCTACAGCTTTTTCGAGCGGTTCTTTCGATATATCCACGAGGAATAATGACATTCCAGCTTTGGCATATCGATGTGCACATGCCAACCCGATGCCGGAACTGAGTGATTGATCGGATCAATAGGCGATACTGGTTCGTGTCTGAAGGACTCACGCTGCACCTGTGATGACGGCAACTGCCTTTGAGTGAATGATACTTGAAGAGTTTGGCATAGTGTGAGTGTAGTGGATTGTAGTACGATGTAGAATACCACAGACAACCTATAGATATGCTAAAGATAGTGAAGAGTTGTGAATCGCAGCTGCACACGACATTGACGTCACCGCCTTATCTACCGGCCCGAATACATACATGCTATATTATAATGTTGTGATATGTTATGATCTAAATCCATCTGTTCGTACTGTCCTCCTTCCCCCTGTCAGAGCAGGAGAATCATCCTCATGTTTAGACCTCTTGGATTTCTCCCTACTCTTCTTATTCACCATTTTGACAATTTCCGTCCATTCCTCTCTCGTCTCTTTCTTTATATTTAACAGGACTTCCGTCGATCCTATTTCAATGATCGGTAGTTCTTCCGAATGCGGATCGAGTTGATGCATTATACTATAATCTGATAGATGGTGTGGTTTCTGATATGATAGTGATGATGTTGATGATGATGCGGACAGTATCGAATTCCGAATGGATGTTTGAGGAGTCGGCATGGCGATCATGACTGATACATTGACGTTGGGTTTGGGTGTGGTTGATAACGAAGAGATATAGGCTGTAGATGGAAAAGGATGTATCGTCGCTTGAACGGGCTAGAGATATCGATTAGTAATATTCAAAATTGAATGATACTGCTCAACACTCACATTCCACTCATCTCCCAATTGACCGCTAACATCCACTTCGATCATCTTCTCGTTGTGGGTCCCACTAACCCTCCCTGCTCTCCCTTTCAATCCCACATCACCATCTTCCATATCATCTTCATCCGAGTCCCCTTCGCCTTCAACCCCATTACCCAGCTCGAAATCCCAAAACCTCGGTTTATCACCTATATCCTTCTTCTTCTTCCTCCGTCCGTCTATCACATGGACCATTGTCCCATCATCCATCTGTATCCATCTTGACGGATCGTCGTCCCCTAGTATGTTACCCCTTCCCTCTGCATTCGATCGAGCTACTTGAGCTAAAAATATACGTCGACGTCGCCTCCTATAAGCGATGGAAACGATGATGGCAGAGAGTATACATCCAGCGACCAAGGCGATGATTATAGATTGATAGGTCGCTGATGAATTAAAACCACCGTTGTTTGTATTTAGTGACATTGTGATAATGTTGATGATATCAACAAGCTGATCTACCTATTGACACCCCGGTGATGAGCACACGACCCGATGAAGTGGTGCAAGCTAAGCCAACTATCCCGCTCGATTGTTTGGATGATTAGCGCAGATGAATGTGGGGATCATCGACACCTGGTATGGTAGATCTGAATATGAAAAAGGTATGTGACAGCTTTAGCAGCTCATTCAGCTTGGAAAAATATAGAATGATGGACAAAAGCGTCGATCGGTGACGGTGAGCGTTAAACATTCGCCACCCGCTGGACATTTGTTTACAGAATTGATTCCGTTTCTCGGAGATTCCCGATTTACAACCGCAAGATACGCAGTTTCAGATCCTTCTTTCCCTTCTTCTCCCTCCATCTTGCACTTCTGTTTAACTTGGATCAAACGATCAAGAGATGAGTATA
This sequence comes from Cryptococcus sp. GC_Crypt_4, assembly GCA_026538345.1. Lineage (NCBI taxonomy): Eukaryota > Fungi > Basidiomycota > Tremellomycetes > Tremellales > Cryptococcaceae > Cryptococcus > Cryptococcus sp. GC_Crypt_4. The sequence continues at coordinate 4,982 of JALPCA010000069.1, read as the reverse complement.
GTACAAACAATGCATCAAGTAACCTGTTTACATCTCCATTTTCCGTATTGAACTCGCTTTACCATCCCTTTTCACCAAATCACGCAACGTGTCTTCAGCTGAAAATCCCTTTACCTCGCCTGGCCGAGATCCTGCTTGATCCGGAGCGAAAGTGTCTGTTGTGCGTGTAGCCGGTGACTTCTTCAATAGCGCCAAAGGCGTATCATCAGTATCGCTATCCTCCAAGACTGTATCCGGGTCTCCCTTCCGGGGTTCTCCAGTCTCGACCGCCTCCGACGACCTTCGTGAGGATACCGACGAAACAGCTGTCGCGGCTGGAGCAGAGTCTGACCTGATGATCTCACTCGCATTAGGAAGCACTCGTGATATGAGATCTTCTGACGGTACTCCTGATGGATTCGAAGTCGAAGTCAAAGGTGAGTCCTTTGGAGGTGGAACAGACTGGACTGAGTCGGTTGCGGATTTCTCCGAGACCTGGGGTATGCCCGAAGGCATGGCTGACCAAGAACCTGTGCTTTCCGCCTCTCCACCAGATAAGGTTCTCGTTATACCATTCTCACTCGATCCGATACTGATCACCTCCCCTGGTCTCTTCTGCATTCTCGGTACGACCATACTCTTCCCTTTTCCAGGTTGAGTCACTAACACCGGATTTGAGCCGATCGAACCTGTCCGACTGGCTCGAGTCGTAGGTGGTTCTACAAACGACGTATCCTTGGCTATCTCCGTTGTCGGTCTCGAACTGGATAATGCCCATTTCGGTGGTGATGTCCCTTGAATCCCACTATGTCGAGGGGAAGCCTGTAAACTCGGTTTTATAGCTTGAACCGGAGACATTGTATGTGATGACGAAGATTCCGACCGAGGCTTCGCCTGAATAGCAGCTGCATTCAGACGATCTTGCAGTGATTTGTGTCCTTCCGCCGATCGAGATAAAGCTGAATCTCCACCTCTAGCATCTTCATCCGGAGGTCGATAGATCGCTGCAGGTTTATCCTCAGGGGTATCATTGACATTCCCACCAAGGTTCAATCGTCTTTTCGCAGCAAAGTTCACTCCCCACTTCCTTACGGCATCTCGAGCCGTATTGACCTGACTCTGAACAGCTTGCTTATCTCGTGCTCGTAAGGAAGTGATCAGTGAGGCTGCTGTCGGGATGGAATCCGTGGGCGATGGCGCGTCGGTGTTTGTGGACGGTGGATCGGCGGAATTATGTGTACCTTCTGACCGGGATGAATCGATCGATGCGCTCGAGCCGGGTACCGGCGAAGACCTGCCAGGGATAGGTAAATGCATAGCTTCGATGGGGTTCTTAGGTTTCGTGGCTTCGATGGGTTTCTCGGACTTCGGTTCCAGCGGCGAGTTCATCATGGCATGGGTAGTCGTGTCCTCAGATGTATTAGCCAAAGTAGGTGGTAATGTTTCTTTCACGTCCGCCGCACTTGAGCGTATCATACTGATGTTATCTCCGGAAGGTTTCCTTGTCACTCCTTCTGCCGATGATATCGATGACGGTCTACCACCTATTGCCGGTGTAGCAAACCATTTCTTGGTCTCTTGCACAATGGCCGGCATCTTGATCGAAGGAGCAGTATCCACTTTCGGCGGGGCAGTCTCTACGCTGGAAGCTCCTAGACTAGGTAAGGAGATGTTGTCGGTATCAAGGATCGAATCGGGGTTGTCCAATGTTTGGGATTTGGTCACACGCCTTCGACGGATTGCGGCGGTTTCAGCAGTAGCTGACGAGGGGTCTTCGGCAATCAAGGCGACCTCTACACCAGGTTGTGTCGGTGGCTCAACACCTGAGCTAACCGGGATATCCTTCGTCGGCAATTTCGGCTGTTTGCCCATCGATGAGAATATACCGCCTCGAGTCTCCAATGCAGAGGTGTCGAAGAACGCAAGGTCGTCCATATTAGGTAAGACGACTGACTCTGCTATCTAGTATACGATCAGGCGTAGCTTTGAAAACATGAATAAAATCACTTACGACATCTCGTAACTGCTTTTCAATGGCTTTGAGGACCATTCCAATGTGTATCTTCCTTTCGCTGACTACGGGTTGAATCTCTACTTCCATCTTCGGCATATGTGTAAACCCGTACCAGATCCTATTACTTGGTGGCTTCTTGATTTGAATTACCATGTTCCCCTCAAACGACCTCAATATGACAGCAAGGACGAGGTCAACCACAATAGGTTTGAAACCTGTAGGTATGGTCGCTGTTGTTGCGATTGTGATCCGTACTTCAGAGTTGGGCTGGGCAGGCCTAGACTGATAATTGAGGTGGACTTCAAAAGATGCGGTACCTTCGGCAGTAAGATCTTTGAGCATGGGTTTGGAGAAGCTGAAGTATGTCAATACGGTCCATAAAACGTAGGAGATATGCGAGACCCACATTGGCGGAAATGTCCCAACGTTGACTTCCCGGATCACGATGGGTCCCAGAAAATTCGGACGAGGTGCTTTGGACAACTTCTTCATGATCTTGTCAATGATGAGCTGGTATATGATCAGTAACACTCAAACAGAAAAACACCCAAACGTACTTGTTCCAATGCTTGTGTCCTATAGATACCGAAAAAGATCCTCCCTATCATCGCATTGAGCCAACGCATAGGAATTGGGTCCGGTTCTGTGTCGATAGTATTGACTAGAGCTTGCATATCGGAAATAGAGAAGACGTCATCTGTGGTATGTTTAGGGGATGATGCTTGGACAAGCGCGAGATACCAATCTTCAGCCCTATGTTGTGTGAGTATGGAATAAGAGTGATCATTCCGTGGGTGTTTGTACTCACTTTGTGTTTGACTTTGAGAACAAGAACCAAGGAGCATTCTCCATCTCTCTTTCTCTCTCTTCGACCTTTGCATTTTCTCCTACTCCCGCCATACTCTTTGTCAGATTCGGTAAACCCTTCTTCTCCTCATTCCCTATTTCCGGCTTCATCCTAAGCACCACTGCATTCCTCTTTGCAAACATCTCTGCATCCTTCCCTTCAAACCTTCCTCCTTCTTTGCCCTCCACGCCAACGATATACTTATCAACTCCAATTGCCGCGACGCATTCCGTCTGCATTTCATCGTCATATAGGAATAAGACCGTTCCTTTCAATATACAATAGAAGAATTCTTTTGGAGTTGTACTTGATTTAGTCGATTGTCTAGCGTCCATCATTTGTCGATATGTTTGAGCTATCCTTGCGGAATAAGTGGTAGGTTGTGACGAAGAAGTTGATTCTATCGTACTCGTTGGTGTAGCCGTTCCTGATTTGATAGATATATCGTCCTTTTCACTACCCGTTTCTTCAGGGCCCGCAGCTGATGACCCAGTGGTAGAAATGTTCGGCATGAAGAATGAAGTATTATTAATCGAAGGAGCAAATTGTCTTCTGATTGTTAACCATCCAGAAAGGGGTTTCGCATTCCCATTCGAGGTAGTTTCCATGATCTTCTCATCCTCCTTCTTATCCGTTTGTTCTTGTATTACCGCCTTTCCCCATTTTGATGGATCCGAATCTCCAATAGGTGTTGACCCATATGTCAAAACATACCCTATGACACATTAGCATGTTCATTATTGTCGGTACCATACTTACAAATAACAGTGATGACAACAAGAGGGACAAAGGTAAGTCCACCCAAGACATAAATTACAAGCCACTGAAAAGGCCACCACATCTTCGAGGGCACTCACGAGCCGGTACAGTATCACTACTTGTTATATAGGCGATGTACAATGCTGGACCGCCGTCATTAGGATCTACGTGTTGAGCTCATGCCCACCGGGGCTCCGATAATAACGTAAGGTTTTTGATTCCGCGCCTCAAAATTCACAGAATGTCGTTTATAACGCCAATTTACGAACGCCCTCTTTTATCTACGGCCATAGAATTTAGAAAACTCCGCATCCCGTCTGCTCTGCGCAGATAAGCTGAATATCGCCTAGTTAGTACCAAGGTGGGGGACCACTTGGGAATCCTAGGTGCTGTAGTTTTCACTTATTCGATAGGGCGAGGATGAAGGAGGAGGAAGGAGACAGGCATGTTCCTTTTTATTGGAACTCCTTGCAGTGTTAGTTGGGCTTCGCATGAGATGATTTCGGATGAAATAGCCATTCAATTTATGCCCTGCGCTCTCTACTGAACGGAGAGCCTCACCGTCAAGTCCGGAGCGACACAAGGACAGAGGTGAAGGAAAGAAGCGAAAAGGCAATGTCTTTACGAGAAGCAAATTTGGTTATTCGATTTACAAAAACACCCTACAGAGGACTGATCGGCGAATGAGCTCTGCATTTCAAGAAGTATCTTTAGTACCAGTCGCATTGATAGATACTCAAAGTCTAAAGACTGATTGCAAATGGTGGGGATTTTTCGCTTACCTATGTCGGTGGCAACGGAAGACGAAGAATGCTTCATTATCTACATTACACTGTATATTGCTATAATTTTCTAGATATTCATTCTTCCACTCTCAGACGCCCGCTAGGGTTTTCATACCCTTAATCCTTCTCTGTAGGTCCTCCTTCAGTACCTTCACTTTAGCTTGTACTCGCTTATCATCCTTTTCTGGTCCTTCTGCACACGCTGCTATCACCCTATCTATCAAATTCACTGGCGTATACGCTACATCATTCTTCCCCTTTGATAACAATTCGGGTGGTGTAGCCTGATCCGTTAATAAACCGTCTAACGCAGATCAATTAGCTACTCACCTGTCTTATCAGGTCAATTGACCAATCTAACGCCTCAGATACCCAACCGTGCTTCAATGCCCTCGTGATCCATCCTTCTGGATCTCTCTTCATTTCGCCTTCGGTTAGCCATACAGGCATCTGCCATCCGCTCTTCAGATCCTGATTCAATCTGAACATTTCATCCGCTACGATATTCCTATATCGCCATTGTGTTTTTGCCGAATCATGTCGCTCCAACGCCGTTTGAATATACCGTAAAGATAAAGCAGCAGGAGGTCCTCGTAAT
>JALPCA010000068.1:0-26953 GCA_026538345.1 Cryptococcus sp. GC_Crypt_4 | reverse complement strand
GGGTAGGTTAACGCGGTATTGAGTTTGGTTAGTTAGTGTCAGCATAAATCATGAGCATGTGAGACGACAATCCAGAGATATACTACATATTAAGATGGATACAGACAGACAGGACAGACAGACACGATCCAAAATCGACGAGACACTCGAGTCTATTCCTTTTTGATCGGTTTCCTCGTTCTGTTCATTGCTTGTTCTCTCGTCATCTGAGTGCCTAGTAAGATGTCCCAGTTCGTGCTAGATATAGTCAGCGAAACGCCTAAGGTTTGGGACTGATCGGTTATACTCACAAGAACGGTTGTGAAAAGTTGGCTTTGATTCCATAAACTTGATGGTGAATATCATGATAATCGACGTTATTGTAAAAGAACATCTGACATGGATCCCACCATAATCGATATCCACAATGATCATCTACTGTTTTCATGGTCGAAAAGGCGAATAAGAGACATGTTTGTCGTAATGTCAAACCAGCAACTTGTTCTGCGATGACAGCCCCGAGGGAATCGAGCAAGAGTCCCTCAACTGGATGGTTGTATAGTGCACCGAAAGCATATGGTACGTATAAACGGTGATGAACAGAGTGGAAATGTCGATAAAGGAATTTAGATGTATGGAAGAGCCGGTGAAGGAAGTATTGCCAAGTGTCAATAACGAAGCTGATGGCTGGTTAGGTATTGACTAAGTGAAATGTAGAATAAAACTCACAAAGCAAGCAGTATTTGTGCAATTGGTACACCCCACCAGTAGACAGCCCTGACGATAGATTCTCCGTGACTTCTCAGAACCTCCTCTCCGGTCCTCCTTCCCAGCAGCAGGAATACACCTCTAGCGACATTCGGGGCATAAGCAGCCATTCCAGCCAAGTGATCCCTATAGACTTCTCTCCTCAAAATCACATCGTCCTCTTCTAACCAGAGGAGACCAAGGATAGTCTGTACCACATGCTGCCAAAGGACCGCTTTGACTACTTGGGATACCGTTGCTCTATTCCTCGATAATACCTCTGGTGATTCATGTATCTTTCTCGCTTCAAAATAAGGTATTTGAGCTAGGTCAATAGCGTGAAAGATGAAGGATAATATCCAATAAACGAGGATCGGAGCGGCTAGGGAAAGGTGTTTATCGGATATAAAGGATAAGAGGGAAGGTCGAATGGTATGGTAGAATGGAGGATGAGTTGCAGTAGGAGTGATACAGCTCAACAACGTCGAGTTGTAGTCCAAATATTGACCGAGTGATAGGTCGATCATGCTGAAAGCGGGATAGGTAGTCTCGGGCTCGGTGGCGAGGGTGTATGAGTGATTTTTATGAGTGGTTCAAAGGATGAAGGAGTGTGGATAAAGTTGAAGGGACTGTTCTCGAGCAAGAAGGAGGTCGAAGTTTCGATATGGAACCTGAGAATGCGAAAGAGGGGAAGACTGTTGAGAGAAAGTATTATAATGAAAAGTTGGTTAGTAAGATGGTGATGTCAAAACAAAACAGTAATCCGTTCCCCGGGCTGTTGATTTTGATCCCGCCCCCGATCAGATCAGAATTGACGGTTTTGTATGGGTGGCGTATTTAAACTACTAGATTTCCGTCGGAATTCCCGATCGGCCGTTTCAGGCTTTAGCTTCAGCTTCAACTTCAACATCCTCAGACTTATAATAAGCAATACAAGCAAGGTTGTCAATCGTCCAAATTCAAGAATAGAAAGCAAACATACAGTGAGTCCCGCTATGATGTGTAACTAGTAAAAGGTGTGAGCCTCTTATCGCCAATTCTCCTTCTTTCCTCCATCTCGAAGCGTCTCTCGCATCACCATCTCTCTCTAGATTCACGAGATATGGGGTAAAGGCGGGACGTACAACATCACTACTCTCATTTTACTTTCGAGTCGAGTGGGGAGTATCCAGGGAAATGGTCTATCTTTCTCCAAGATTCAGAGATTCTAGACAAAGGCCCAGGAATACAATCTGATTATCCAACCGATCAACTACGATCAGGTTGATGATCAAAGTATCAGAGTTTTGGCCTGATCTCTTTATGTTGAGATTAAAATGTAAAGGGAGGAACTCGGATGGAAATGTATTTGGACGCCGTATCAGCTTTGCCATTGAGGTTCATATGGACCAAAGCGAGGATTGGGGTCTATACCCTTCCTTTCTGGACTTTCCGGTTTTGATCGGGATGACTGAGAGGGAAGGTCATTTGAGGTGGGGAAGAGTTGAGGTTTGGTTAGAGATTGGCTAGGACCACACTTGCTGAGAACCTACGGGTCACTGAGCGGGACCACACGCTGACTCATGTAGGTGCAGTGCGATATCTATATCGATTCGGCCATGCAAAATGTTTGTTATGTTGATATCGTAAAGAGGGACACGATCAGTAATCCTTTCAATCCATGGCTTTCTCGATCATAAGAGCCGACGAGACGGATCTCAACCTCCTTCAAGCCAAACGCACTATACTGACGGTTCTGATATTCATTGATATTCACATCCAACCACCAATGATGTGGATATAACTCGTTATGTGAATTACTGATTTGGGTGAAACCATCGCTCTATCGATCGTCACTGTTCTCTTACCCCTACCCTTATGTCTACCCACCGTATCTAATCTTATCTCCTTCTTCCCGATCCTCTCGGCCGGAACATTCTTGACAATCTCCACTTTACCCTTCACATTCACATCCTCCAATCTAATCTAGCTAATTCCTCTTCCAACGCTTACCCGCCTTCTATCCTTTGGTCAACTACCCCCAAGATCTCCCTTCCGCATCCCTCTCCCCCGTCAGCCTTTGGCTTATACCCACCTTCCCTTTCTCCTTTCCAGTATAAAAGAGATACAACTTACCTACCTCCTTTGTATACCTACTCCTACCTCTTGGTCTTTCTTTATACTCCTTGACTACCCTCTGGATTTCTACTTTACCTTTTATGAGCTCGGTTCAGACGGGTTAGACTACATATAGGAAGGGTAGTTTGAGGAGGATCGTGTGGTTTGTCATTTATTCTCCTCAGTTATATACTGGGATATACTGACACTCACTTACGTTATACTATTGACTTATATTACCTGTTATCATCGCATTCGACCTATACTACTACTTATCGAGCTACAATAACCCTCGATTAGGATCAAATGCATCATCCCAATCCAGACAAATCACTCCCTCTAACATCCTTCTCGCCTACTCATCCACCCCCCGATGCAGACTTGGCGGCATTACTCCGTTCACCTCCACCTGTACCCTCTTCCCCCGCACCTGCATATACTGCATTACCGTATCGTGATGTTGATTTTCACCTTGCGCCGCTAATCAATGGGAGACCAGGGGATATCGAGTTGGAAACGACGGATGGTAAGAGGTTTCTAGTCCATCGAAAGGTTTTGGAAGCGGAGACAGTGTTCTTCCATATCTAGTAAGTGATATCTTGTAGTGTGACAAGAAGATACATAGACTCAGTACTGATATGTCGTCTAGCTATGGTTTTGTCCCTGTATGGCGATTACAGACACCTGGAGTTGGACCACCTCACCCTGCTCTTCCGTCTGGATCACCTCCACCTCCACCTGCTCATACCTCAATGACCGGCGGGGCTATCAACAATTTACTTTGTCTACCTAAAATCCTCGCTTCGCACCTTCGGTCCAATACCCAACCACATCCCTCATCTAATGATTCTTCCGAATCTGGACCTTTACTACCCAATGATCAATTACCACCACCCGTCCCACCTAAAGATATCGTCACTGCCCCTACACCCACCAATACTCCATATACATGGGTCGTACCTGAATCATCCGTTATTCTCAGTGCATTCCTTGCCCTCATTTACCCCCGCGGGACATTCAATACCCAACCTTCGGAAATCCTTACCAATCTCGAACTTACAGGTCGAGTCATTCGAGCCGCAATGGGATATCAAAGTACGAAAGCGTTGAATATCGCTCGTGATCGATTATATCATTTCCTTGATGATTCCCCCTTGGAAACTTATGCCATGTCTTGTTTCTTCAAATTCACCGATTTATCAAGATTGGCAAGTACGATTGCCATGGGTATACCAAAGGAACAATGGAGTGAAGAATCAATTAACCTTATGGGGAAACATGGGGTTGAAAAGCTGGAAAGATTACAAAGAGATAGGATGATGGGATTAAGAGAGATTTTAAGTGGAGAGATGCAAGTGGATGATCATTCGAATAAATGCGTGAGAAGGGGTATGATCCAAGATCTTTGGAAGAGGAAATGCGAGTATCTCAAAGATGGTTTGAATCCTAATAACGAGTTATTGGATTTATTGGAAATCGATTTAGGAGGTGGACATTGTGGGGATTGTCTGGTATTACTGGGTACGACAATTCAAAGGTGTTTACTCGCCGCGAAAGAGCTGCCAAAGTCGATTTAAGCAGCTTTTCATTCTCTGCATTGTACATTGTACATTCTCACTACATTGTTCATAAAACACGGATCGATTATTGTATGCATGATATCGCTGTATCTTTGATCTATGCTATGACATGATGAATTGGATATGCTGACTGACTCTCGACTTTGGAAATAATGATTATGCTGACTTTACTGAATCCTCCAAGTCCTACTTCATTTCGCTTCCGAATATATCTCCCACTTCCCCTTTTTCTCATCGTACCGTCAGATGGTTTGGTCTCGTTTCGGCTTCTATTAATACAACATCATCACTTCTCAATCACCTCAACTAGCCACTCTTCCAATCTTCTTTGACCCATCACTCCCATCTCTCCTTCTCGTCCCATTCCCTCCCGACGTTGTCATTTTTAGAACCACACCTGGACTCGAACTTCTCTCTCTTATCCTTCCACTCTCTCCTGCCTCACCTCTCATGACTATCTCCGAGTCGACCTCTGGTATATCATGTAGTGAGTCACTAGACTGGGAATACGATTGTGTTCTCGAGTGAAGCGTAGGAATACTACTTAAAAGTGGTTGTCTTTCATTTGAAACTCGGCCGTCTTCCAAGAATCGACTTGTAGTTCGACGACGGAATGGCAGTCTAGGCCTTTTGACGTGTGGAGTGGAGGGTACAGGTGGGGCAGATCCGTATAAAAGGGATTGGATCATGATGGTCAGGTCAAAGAGAAGGGTCCCGCCTGAACCGAGGAGGTATCTAGCAGTATTAATGGCGGTTCACGTATAGCATGTGCCCGAGAGATTGCTCACGGGAGTGATTCCAGTAGATAATGTCCAGCTAAATCCGGATCTCCATTACCAGCAGGATTCAGTAAAATCGAAATGACATAGGTCAAATTCCCACAAAACGCAAAAAGGAATAAGAGTATCGATAACCCTTCCACTGATTTCCGTTGAAACTGTCATCATTAGCTATACATCCTTGATATGTGTATATCAGCTTACATTCTTCCATATCTGTGGTAATCGAGAAGTCAAGTATAAAGTCGTACATGACCAAGCGGAGATTCTGCCTAGCATTCTTTCGTATGAGAATGGTTCTTCAGGAATTTTAGGTGGATGAGTAGGATCAGAATGAGAAGGGTGGTCGACGATCAGGAATGTCGAGGTGTTGGGGGATGTTTGGAATAACGTTGGGTATCTCAGTATCGGCGATTGTTTCTTTTCCAATCCTACAACTCTGCCATTTATCGATGAATTCGAGTATCCCGTCCTTGTCGATATTGAATTTATGGTTAACGTCGATCCACCTAACCATCCCCCTCCGACCAATAGACCCAAACTCATAAACGCGACACCGGCCGCTCTCCTTCCTCCTCTACCCCCTGATCCTCTGACCATACTGACACTTCTACTATTACTTCTCTTCTTGTCTCTTTTCCCTTCTTCCCCTGATCCTACTCCGCTGGCTAATATCCCTGATACTCCTGTCATTAGAGGAGTTGGTAAATCCCCACTTTCATCTTCGGTCCCACCATCTCCTCCTCTTGTTCGTTTTCTTCCTCTACCTGCTAATCTTGGCGTAGACGACGTCATCCTGTCCTCACCTGTAGCTGTAGGTCCTACATGTGTGCTAGAAGCCGTCCTTCTTGATAAATCCGAATGAAAAGATCTTCTCATTCCTCCTCCTCCACCTCCTTCTGTTATATCATCATCATCATCATCTCCCTCTTCATCTGATTCTGTCGTCTGACGACTTATCCTCCTTCTTGCAGATTCACTTCTTCTAAAACTGACTCTTTCAGCTGCTCTTGCTACATCCAAAGCAGCTTCATAAATCGCTACATAGCTTCTATCCCCTATATCATGCGCCGGATGATACGGCATCGATACCGGTGATTCTTCATCATGAATAGTCGAACTTGAACCAAAATTCTGTCCTTGTGTGATTAGTCCAGGTCTGCTCGACCCAGAAGGTCGAATCGTAAATGTACTATCGGCGGATGTAGGTGGTTCTCGTGATGAATCACTTGATATTCGAGTCATATAAGGTTGGAGGGGACCAGCAGGATGTGAAGCAGATCGAGTTCGAGGTAAGTTTGGAAGGAGAGGAGGTGAAAATATGAGGGATTGATGTAATGTTTGAGGTGTATGATGATGATGATTTGTATATGGGATAGTCGAGGCAATAGGTTTAGCGGGTTGATAATAGAAATACTGATATACCAAGGCAGTATCAATACAACAAAAGTACGCTGCGAGGTATGTCTAGAAGAAATCAGCTATGGGCTATCATATCAAGTAGTATATCACAAACCTGGAAAGGGAGTTGATCCGTCAATAGACAACCTATTAAATTGGTTACATCACCTGTATCATCAGCATATATTCCATATTCACGAGTAAGGGAGCTATCTATAACTCACCAAACAACCAATTCATCAAGAACGGTAATGCCAATCCCTCACATGATCTCAACTTTATATTCTTGATGACTTGAGGGAATTGTGCACATAACCAGAATGTTATCGACATATATCCTAGTATGTTCGATAACATGACTTTGTTGAGTATGTCGGGTATCATGGTGATGGAACTGATCGACTCTCCGAGACGAGATTGTGGAGGTCGACAAAGAAGATGATCCGAGGAGGACAAGGCGAGAGGGGAAAAGGGAGGTGTGGGGGACTATATCGATGGAGGTGCTTCTATCGAGTGATGAAGATGAAATTGCCGGCAATCATATAAACATGGTGATCGTGTACACCAAACCGAGGAGAGAATGAATGATAGTCGCGGTATAACAGACGATAAAGGGAGAGTTGAGACAAGGTTAGCTTCTGACGATACGACGTAAATGGGTTTATTTAGGCTAAGTTAATTTAATCAAGGTGACCATGTGGAACTGGGTGTATATTTGGGTGTATTCAAAACTCTTTCTAGGTATCAAAATATACATAAGATCATACTTTCAAGCTGGATCATCACTCTATAGTCCGTTTCGCGACAGCTAATTCCTAACTACACTTCTAGCTAAAAGCCTTTCATCGCTCACATTACCCAATTCCTACTTGACCATCCTGTCTTTCAACTTTTTAACCATACTTGTCTTTCTCTTCACACCCACTTCTTCCCCTCCTCCTAATCCTCTCGACATGGTTCTTGTAGGCATGAGATCCTCAAAATTGGGCATGACGGGCGCAGGGGCAGGTAAACCTTTACCTCCCATTCCAGTCCCGACCAGACCGCCTCTTCCACTCATTTCACCAGGAGGTGGAGCCAATACCTCTTCCCTTTCTCTCGGTTCTCTTGATTGGTATTTCTCCCTTTTCGCAGCTTGTTCCTTCTTCAATGCTTGCATTGCTCGTTGTTTCGAGTTTGGTGATTCGACAAATACAAATCCAGAATCGTTTTGGCCAGGCGTGAACTTTGCGTCATCAATCTCGGCATCTTCTTCCGTCTCGTTCAACACAGGTACAGGTGGGTATACGCCTTTGGAAGGTGACGATCGACCTGTGGATGTTCGACTGAAGAGCCCTGGTCGATGTCGAGGTGCAGCTCCGTTTTCGTAGGCTGGCGAGGGTAATTCTTCAGTTGGTGAAGTTGGATCACTGTTCCCTCTGGGTGATGAGGATCTTAGGGGTGATCTGTTACTCTCACGCTGATCAAAAAGTCAGCAGCCGTACATCCACCTCTTCCCCTAATGTTCCCCGCTCATCTCCTCCGATGCTGATTGCCTCCCATAGCTTCCGCCACAATACCCTCCCTGGCATCCTCGTACCGATCGTCCACTACCTCTTCCTCTTCAGCAACCTCCTCCGTCCTCCAGACAGGACTACTATCAAGACCCCGCCATGAAGGGCTCGTGGCAGGGTGGTACAATCCAGAAGACATTGATTGTGATCGTTGCCCAGGGGATAATCCAGGTCGGACAACCGGGACGGGGTTGGTAGATCCACCTTCGACAGATCCAGATCGTGTACGCACCATAGTCTTTATCTTTTGCATCAAACTTTTGGTTCGTTTGACCCCGCCTGGATTTCCGGTAGGTCGAGCGGAAATAGGGTAATCACCGGTAGGTGATGTGCCTTCGTCGTAGCCTGGACCTCCACCGGCTCTGAGTCCTGGAGATCGAAGGGGTTTGCCAGCATGAGGGATAGGCGCGTTCAATGCATCAGGAGAGTATAGATCATCGGTCACTGCTCGTTGTTAGTGATCGCCCATCGTCAGACTTACGATCAATGTTGCCTTCAGTGGGAGACGCTCCATAGTCCTCGAAAGGCTCGGCTACATTGTCAGCAAGAGTCAAGATTTTCCTACACTCACGATCATCGATACCCCATGCTGCCTTCAAAGCTCTCCTCTTTTGTTCCCTTTCCTTCTGCCTCTCCCTTCTCGCGATGTCAGCTTCGTCTGTAGACTCTGCTACGTCTGGGAAATAACCTCCACTAGCGGGCATACTGGTCGAGTATTGGCCAGTGAGACCGCCGCTGGTTCTTCGACTTGGTATCACTTTCGTTGGCATTCGTCTAGGCTCATTCCCTTCCTTCTTCGGTGGCTCTGGTGGTGAAGCCAAGGAGATAGTACTAGGGCCTGTTCGAGGTGGTGCAGCTGCAGGTGGAGCACCGTGGAATGCTTGCATTGGGGCCTTAGCGTGTGGTAGGTTTGTGTTTCGCGATGGCGCAGCAGCGTCATACGGTCCGGCGTGATGCCACACTATAGGAAGTCAGCTTTGGACACTATAGGCAGGTGGAAAGCTCACTGGCAGAGCCTAAACCTGTAGGATCCCAGGTATCAATGACATCTGCATGTCGACTGCCCTTCTTATCCTCCAACGCCTTACGCTGACCGGCAGTAAGTTCCCTTCCATTGGCATCTAAACCGTAAGATCCCGACGACATTGATCGTCTGACTCGTGTCTTGGGCCCTTGAGGCGAGGGAGGTTGAAGGAGGTTTGCTTGAGATGCAAGTGATGTGCTCGTGCTGTCGATGAGTGAGAAACGATGAGAAGCAAGTGATGACGATAGCGAAGGAGAAGGAAAATTGAGTGTCAGCATCTTGTCGATCACTGTGCAGGAAAGAAAGCGACGGGGACGAAGTGGAAATGTATAAATGGTGAATGCGGTGAACCTCCTTTGAGGAAGACACCCTTTGAGTATTTCTGACAACAGGTATACCGTATCAGACTTGCCCAGACGTGCGGGTATACGTATACCCCTCAGGTAATGAGAGATGAATGGATGTATAGTGATAGGAAGTGATGTTTTCCTTATTTGAGAGATCAAAACAAACCAGCCAACTTACTTTGTTAGTGTAGAATTCGCTCTTGGTAGCTTCCCTCTACTTTGTTGTCCTTGACTTTGACCTATGACGTTTCCACCCAGCCTCCCATTTGTGTTGATTCCAATGATTGGAGGTTCAATTTCATCTGATTCGAAAGGGTTCTGGGATGAGATGACCCTTTGAGATGGTAGTTGAGGTTGTTGATGTTGTTGTTGAGTATTAACGAAACCCATACTGGAAGTGGAGTGTGAATACTGATGACCTGTCGGCATGGGTGGATTTGGTGAAGGTGTTCGACGAGGAACCAATGGATTGAGTGAAGGCGGTTTCGGTAATCTCGTAGTATTGTTATTACTATTCTGAATGATAGACTGTCTCTGTGATTGTCGTTGTTGTTGTTGATGGGGTAACGGTGACGAAAAGTCGAAATCGACAGAATCAGGTCGAGTCCTATCGTTATAGTGTTTGGTATTACCACCAATCTGTACAGATTCTCTAACTGCAGCAGCTAAATCCTGATTGATATATCTGGAAGAAGAAGAAGAAGAATTATCTTTAGGTGGGATAGGCGGGGGATTAGGTGAACGTTGACGTGGGATCTGTGCACTCATTGTGTGTTTGATGCAATATTTGTAAAGGGGTGGCGGGTAAGACGTCCTTCCTTTGTCTATTCGGGTTGAATATGAGTAGTATAGTTCTTGTTACCCTAGCTTGAGAGCGATTGTGTTGTAAGAAAGCCAAGAAATCAAACGAAAGTGTGTTGACTTGCTTTGATCGGCGTGGAGCGGAGGCGAGTAATTAACCTTAGGCTTTTTACTGGTAACTCTTGTGACCTGTGTATGTATTCGGATTTTACTCGGACCTTGGAATGTTGTCCTAATTCCAGGTATCGATATGAGTATGGACAAGTGGGGTGTAAATAACAAAGTAATGATACCAATTTGCTCAACACACACCCGTTCTACCACCACCACCTTTCACCTCCGCCGACTAGTCCATCGCGATAAACGCGCCAAGGGGGATATATGAATGATTGGACCCTGAAAAGCGGGGAATCGCGTTCCTACGCCTTCATCCATTAGCCCGTGTACTCGTACAACCTCATGCATTAGTCTTGCGTATATATGCATGGTTCGACTTGTTACTCTCATACCCATTGATGCGTATTTCTCCACACTAATCAAGGAAGTCCAACCACCTCTGCCGTGTTGTCTCAAGCAAACTCCGCTCATTGATCGCTAATGTCAGTGCCATTCGTTGTAACGGGGCATCATCTGACAGTGACTGAATAATCAGCTTTATACGAGAATGGGTAGGAGACATCACTCACTTCCCTCATATCGAGCATAGCATCAAGCTCGATATCCGATCGATGCATCTTTGCAAGCCTTTTCTCAAAGACAGATAATATCTTCCGCACAACTTTCCGAGAACCTTTACAGAGGCTCGGTCTAATCGTCGGCTTCCCGTCATCCTCTTCACCGCTATCCGAATGATCCATTGAGATCCATCTGGTTTGCAATGCCATCGCATAAGATGTCAAAAGATCGGTCAAATGCTTAGGATGCAAAGGTGATTGTGGTTCTTCTCCTTCTGAGCCCAGAATTGTCGTCAAGACTGCCAAAATGAATATGTTTATCGATAATCGCCCTTCGGCGTCGAGAATCATACTATGTTCCTGTCCTTGTGGTGGGAGGTACGCCAGAGAATCCTCCTCGTCTTGACTTTTCAGCAAATTCGCTATGGCCTTGATACTATCCTGCTGTACCATTCCCAACCAAAGATCTTCTACTCCAGGGACCACATCTATGTCGATCAAGTTGAAATGGAGATTCCCCCCTGTAGAATCGTCCTCGATGAATCCCCATTCTACGAGTAATCTCCCTTCACTCATATTCTCTCCATATTGATTGAATACCTCGTCACCTTTCTTTATCGTCTTCCCGTCAACGCGTAGATCCACGGTATCATCCGCATTATCAATATTCCTCATTTCATCAACTGAAAGATGATTCAGCCTCCGGACTGATCCATCTGAGAAAACTATATCGTGATCACAAATAGCTAATGAACCGCAAACATGACAGACGAAATCGTCCGAAGCGAGTTCCGTATGTGCCGATCCGGAAGAATGGTTGAACAAGTCTGCGAAAGGACAGAGAGCCAGAGTATGATATAGATCTAAGTGGAAAGCTCGAGTACAGATGAGACTGTAAGCATGTATGAAAGAGATGAATGGTGAAGGTTCGGGATGTGACTTTGTAGGCGGTAATTGGGGTGATAAAGCCGTATAGAATTCCCTTATATCTTCCTAGTCCTATCAGTATCAGCTAGATCAGAAGAATCAGGTCACACATACCAATGCTAAACCTTTCTCCTCCTTCCATATCAAATCACGATCTGCTTCTGTCCCTTTCAACCAGTCCAATGCGAGAGTCCCATCATCACCTGTCAGCTCGTGAATCGGCCAGAACGTCGGTAAGAGGATAGTCTCTCGAGGTAAAGACTGGATATATCCCCAAAAATTCGATTCTGTACTCAGCCTCATCTCGTGAAGGAGAGCCAGAGCAAGATTGAGTATAGGTCGAAAATCTCCTTTTGAAGCTTCGGGAAATCGTAATGGTGGTAAAGATGAAGTTCGAAGCGATAAGATTGACGTTTTCGGTATTTGACATACTGACAGATATCATTCCAGCCTTCTGTTCGACATATGTAATACTCACAGTATTCTCCTAGATTATAGTCTCGAGTTGAAACCACCTTCCATCCAGATCCATCCTCCATTTCCTCCACTTTCAACCCTCTCGACCTCTTCACTCCATGATCGTCTAGCCACTGTTCCAGCTCGGCCACAGAAGGTTCTGGGAATTGGTCGAACATCCCGTGAGCTTGAGTAGTCTTTGTCATTGCATATTGGTATGTCCTGGAGGCAGTCGAGGTGTACTGAACAAATCGCAGAAATTGTGTCGAGCCAGGACTTCGCTTCGGACATGACCGAACATTGCCATTCGCGCATGTTATAGAGGTTAGTTACCGGAAGATCTGACTCGATTTCTAATTGTACACTCAAACACTGTGAATCCGAGGTGTACATGAAGAATATCAGGTCGGCACTTCACCTTCGACTTCAACACTTATCTCAACCTTCACTTCCCACACCAAGAAGAAGACTCACCAACATGTCAACAAATGGATCTACATCTATCGACTATTCCCAGTATCTCAGCTGGGAGAGCAAGAATCGTGTCAGATCAGGTATCAAAGCACTTCGACCATACTTTGATATTCCAGGAATGATTAGTGTAGGTTGCGTCGGGATCGATTGCACAAAGTATGACCTAACGATATAGTTTGGTGGAGGTTATCCTCACCCTTCTACATGGCCAGTCAACGGTATGACTGTCTCAATCCCCTTTGCTGAGAAGTCCGTTTTCATACCGGGATACGGCAGTGAGTCACTCTTCTTACTAAGACATCATACTTATGCTAACCTTCAAGACTCCTCGCCTGATGGGCTCTTACCCCTTGGCGAATACACCCCTCCAAGCAAGACCGAACCCCTCAGACCAGACTTTGCCAATGATCTTCAGTACTCTGCGACATATGGTCAACCCCACTACGTCGCATGGATGAAAGAACATATGAAGAGAGTCCATAAAGTACCTTATGAAGATTGGAACGTCCATGCTTCCTCAGGAAATACCGATGCGGTAGATGGAATTCTAAGATCATGTCTCGATAAAGGGGATCATCTTCTGGTCGAGGAGTTTGGTAAGTTCTTTCCCCTTCCTCATTAACTTGGTGTCATGGTATACTCATCGGTCAGCCTACCCTGGTACCCTTGCTGGAGCAGGATCCATGGGTCTGAAAACTGTAGGAGTGGCTATGGATCAAGATGGACTAAGAGCAGATGCTCTAGAGGACATCATGTCGAATTGGAATGAGGTTGAGCGAGGGGGGAGTAGACCAAAGTTCTTACTTCTCGTCCCGTGAGCTTCTTGGGTTTGCTTTTATCCACCCAATTGACAGGTTCAGAACATGTTCGAACCCGACTGGAGCTACATTACCGAAATCGAGAAAACAGGACATTTACGAAGTCTGTCAGAAGTACCGTATCATGATCGTTGAAGATGATCCGTGTGAGTGGCCTGTATCAGCATGAAGACTATCACTGATGGTCCCAGACTATTTCCTCCAGATTCGTGAGAATGGAGTAGATACTCCCCTTTCCACAAGTTTCCTCTCTCTCGATGTCGATGGAAGAGTTTTGAGAGTGGACTCATTCTCCAAGATTGTCGCTCCGGGAAGTAGATCTGGATGGATTACTGGACCTTCAGCAATGATCGAACGGATTATGACAAGTCGAGAGGGTTCTACGGTAGGTATCCTGTGGTTTCGATTGGTCAGTCAGTGCTGATTTACTCTAGCAACACCCTAGTGGGTTCTCTGTCGCTGTGATCAGTTCTGTCATTAGAGCTTGGGGCGGACATGAAGGTTTCGAGAATAAATATCTCCCATACATCTCCAGTAAGCTGACCCAAGATCTTTGTCGACCAAGCTAACAGATCTAGGCGTTTACTCCAAACGATGCCTCAACATGATCTCCTTACTCCAGAAGTATCTACCGTCCGAAACTATCGAACTCCCTACTCCTTCCGGCGGGATGTTCCTCTGGATTAGACTGAAAGTCGAATCTCACCCTGCATACTCCTCTTCCACCCCTCAGGAAGTCGGTGAAAAGGTCTTCCAAGCGATGATCAAGGAGAAGATCCTATCGGTTCCAGGACATTTATTCGAAACTCCAGGAGGCAAGGAGCTGTCTAGAGAGGAACAAGCCAAGAAGGTATTTTTGAGGTTGAGTTTCTCGCTTCCGTCAGAAGAGGAGATGGAGGAAGGAGCGAAGAGGATGGGACTGGCGTTGAGGAAAGAGTGGGGACTTGATCAGTGATGTGATAACGAGCTTAGTACCAACACGAGTGAGTGCTAGTATGTCATATCTTAAGAGGACTAACGATAAAGCAGATCATGCATCATTATCTTGCGCTTACGTGCTTGAACATGGTGATCCAGACGTACTCTGCCGGATCATCCTTGAAAATCATGATCGCCTTCCTGCCTCTGCCCGTTACATTCCCTCCTTTCAGGGCAATCACCCAGGCCACCTTTATCATCATCCCCTCCTTTATCCCCCTAACCCCGCTACCTACCTTTATCCCATCCTACTCTAACACCAAGCGAACCCTGATACTTCCATTGATCTACACGGAGTAAGGTATGATGCTGATTGTACATTCTACTGATTTCCATGGCTTCCCTTTGATATGTTTCTCCCAGCTAATACCTTCGACGAACGGTCTTAGTGTATCGGGAGATGAAAAGATAGTTTCTGGTAGTTTCCACAGGTCAGCTTGACTTTGTATAGAAACCCAAGAAGAAGAAGATTGGTTGTCGTACTTGCCTCTATTTCAATCGTCATTGGATATAGTCTTCCTGGTCAGTCATCCCCACGATCCTGCTCATGTTGGAAATAATACGCTAACTCCATACAGCTCATCATAACTACCCTTAACCCGTAACATGTCCTTCCATCGATATATCGTTCCTCCTCCATTGGCACTTGCCGTTCACCCTGCTCCTCCACCCAAACCTCGGGCTGAGAAGAAAGATGACAAAGACAAGGATAAGGAGAAGAAGGGGGAAGTGAAAGATAAAGATGGTAGAGAAGATGGTGGTAAGGAAGGCGACAAGGACGAAAAAGACCAGAAGGACAAGAAAGATCAAAAAGACGACAAGGAGAAAGTGAAAGAGAAAGATCCTGGTTCACCCTCATCAAACGTTCCGGAACCGCCGACTCCTGCCAATGGGGAGAAACATCCTGATACTCCACATCCGAATCCTGCCGGTAGTGAGGGGAAACACATTCCTCCTGTCTCAGCACCTAACGGAGCTAAGGAGCCTAAAGCAGACGACAAGGATCAGACTACCGAGAGCAAAGACACAACAGACAAGAACGGCGATTCTGAGAACAAAGATGCCAAAGAAGCCGAAAGCAAGGACAAGGAAGAAGCAGATAAGAAACCACTCTCACCACTCAAACTTCTCGGTCCAGCACCTCATCGGCCCATCCGAGCCAAACTTGATATTGACCCGTCCATCCCTTATCCTCCAATCAATACCGATCCTCGAGGAGCATATTACAAATATGCAAAAGCCGTACAAGGTGAAATGATCTATATCGACGTAACCAAAGACGGATGGTTAGTTGAACAATGGAGGGAGAAATCTGAAAGAGAGGCTTTAGCGAGATTAAGAGGAGAGACGGAGTACCAAAAAACTCGAGAGATAGAGAGGATGGAGAAATTGAGAGTTAAGAGGAAAGTCCCAAGGACGAGCGGGGAGATATTATTGCAGTTATGGAATGATTTGGTGGAAGCGCCAAGTAATGAGGTGGGTAGAACGTCCTACTGATATTGACGTTTGTGGCTAATTACTATCAGTGTACGACAGATGATTTCTGGGCAAGATACGATTGGTCGGATCCTGATGCCCAAGTACATCTCGCTCCTGCTAAACAAGCATCGCCACCGGATGAAACCGAGCAAGGGGCTAAAGATGAAGAAGCGAAAGACGGAGAGCAGAGGAAAGCAGACGATGACAAGACCGATAAAGGAAACAAGTCCAATGGTGATGCCCCTGAAGACGACGAGATCGAGTGGACTCGAGAAGGTCTGGAGGTGTGTCTCGCCATTGTCGGAGTACAATGTTCGTACAATACCCACGTGAGTTCGGCTTCGGGTTATGACAAGGAAGACGAGGCTGATCAGACCCTTCTCGCTTCTGTATTCTGACCTACACATTACCCCTCACTTACACTCTATCTCACCTCATGGCCGTTGACATATCGACTCATGTCAACTCATTCACTGACTCCTGACTTACTCGCTCACTTGACTCGCGCACTTGACTCACTCGCTTTGCTCCTTCGTGCGGCTTCTCAGAGACCACTCCCTCGCCACTGGTCTGAACCCGCTGGAGCTTACCTCATTCTCGGTCACAACTACTTCATGCTCCGAACAGAAGACACGCTTCAATGGAAATCTGAAGAATCCGCCAATAAATTCGAAGTTCTCGTTACTTCAGGACACGATCGAGTATTTGGAGATATGGTGAAAGCTCAACAAATGGAAGAACGTAGAAAGAAAGAGAAAGAGTATAAAGAGAGAAAGATGGCGGAAAAGAAGAGGATGGAAGATGAGTATAGAAAGGCGAAAGCAGAAGGAAGGGATCCAAAAGCGGCAGTCAAGGCGTTACAGGAGAAAGAGGCGAAAGAGCGGGAAGAGGCGAGAGAAAGAGAAAAGAGGGACAAGGAGAGGAACATGGGGAAGGAAGAGGAGAAAGACGATAAGAACGCGAATGAAAAGAAGGAATTGGTCGGACCACTCTCACCGGGAAGTAATGTCAAGGTGAAAGATGGTGAAGAGATCAAAGCTCATCAACATGAAGAAATCATTGCAGGGGTCGCCAAAGGTGATCGAGCTGTTATCGCTGTGCCTGTCAAGAATGACCAAATTGGAAACTTAGGTCAAGATGAGAAACACGAAGCGGAAGTACTTGCGGCCGCACCAGGACAAGCTATCCAAGTTGACGATCATAGAGAAAAGAAGGAAAGAAATGGCGATGAAGCTAAAGATAAAGTCAAAAAGGATGAAAAGGACAAACGAGATCATCGTCAAGATGCCAAAGAACCTAAAGAGAAAAAACCATTTGATCCAATGAGAGAAGCTGAACTTTTGGCCAAGATGATTCAAGCTAGTGGAGGTGGACCAGAAGGACCCATCGGTATGGAAGAGATTAAAATGGCTTTTAAAGCTCTTGAAATGGCTGCAGATAATGCAACAAAGGGAGGTGGTCCGGGTGGGAATAAGAAAGAAACAGGTCCATTAATTTGGACATGGCATGATTCTTGTGAAAAGTGGAGATGGAGGAATTATGAGGCAGGTTTACAAAATGTCGGTTTGGGTGGTTGGGAAGAAAGGGATTGGAAGGTTTTTGCAGATGATAGGGGTTGTGATCAGTTTGATGAGGAGGAGGCATTAGCAGAAGCAGACGAGGTGGATGTTCATGATTGGTCTTGTTGAGTTATGAGAAGACTTTGTTTTGTGTATATTGTAGATTGTCTGATACCCTTACATGCACTCGATACACATGTTCAAGAACAAGTTTCTTTTATGTCTCTCAGACCAATCGCTGATTACCGTACAACTGCTACAACTCGAAAAGGTCACCAAGCATAACTCGTGGTGAGGTTATGTACAGTAGTACGGGAAGAAGGATGAGGAATGGTGAAGAGCCTTTGGCGGTCAGGTCCCACAACACTCGGTCAATTATGGTGCCTAGACATTGCATACTCGCCATGATATCATTAGATACAACTCAGACTACCCTCTTCATCTCTCCTTTCACTGATACTTCCTAAATATAATTCCTTTTCACCGGGATCTTTTCACCTACTTCACCTTTATTCCAACGTTGGATCAGGGCATTTACAGGTTGTTGTTTCTCTGGAGAACCACCGGATTTTAGACCTCCCGCCGTACCACCTCCCAGAACCTTCTCGTCCGTCTGAATTGTCGGGATCACCTTCGATGTAGGGAATGATCGACCTGAAGATGATTTAGAATAATGATCAGGTCTTGGACCAGCGTCAAATCTTGTTGGTTTAGGTTGGGTTGGTGGAGCAGTCTTAACTACAGGTTTAGGTAGATCTGCATGTAAGGCTTCTTGAGTGATAATTGGGGGTTTAGCGAATCTCGTAGGTTTAGGCGCTTTGATCGGGCTTGTGGGCTGGACGGGAGTCGGAGTAGAGTCAATAGTGGGTTTTCGGAATCCAGCGGGTTTCGTAGCGATTGGCGGTTTTCTCTGTGTCCCATTCGTACTTCCGATAGACCCATTTGACGATGAAGATGGTAAGTTCATATTCTCGTATTTCGATACTATATCATTGATCGAGCTTTTTCGAATATGTCGAGGTCGATCGGAGGGAGTCGCTAAAGTCGCCGATTTCGGTGGTGAGAGATTTGAGTTCGATGAAGACGCAGGTAAAGCATACATCGAAACAGGTCGGGTCCGTTCTGCCGAGATCAAATGCTGATTCTCCGGTCGAGCAGTAGATTGAGGTACCGACCCAGCCGGTGAAGTCTTCTCCGGTGATGTAGAATTTGTCGGCTCTTTCTGCTCATTACTAGGTAATTGAGCGTATCCCTCTACCTTCAACTCCTCTTGCTCATTTCTCTTCCGCTGACTTCCGCTAGCATCTTCCGGCCCCTCATCCTCATCCGATGAATCCTCTTTCGTCTTCTTTCTCTCAGTAGCATTCGATTGTTTAAGCCTTTCAAGCGGTGACCAAGATTCAGAGTCGATGTTCGATGTTGGTTTCTGTGAGTTGATATGCGGGAGAAGAGGTCGGGAATGGCCCGTCGTAGGAGCTTGTTGAGCAGGACCAGTGTTGGTAGACGGAGGTCGAGGAAGAGATCTCGCGCTGTTCTGAGAGGCAGCAATTGGTTGAACAGGAGGCGACCCAATAGTCTCATTCATCTTACCCGTCATGAGGTCAACCGATCTGATCGTACTAGAAGTCAAATCCGGTGACATCAATCTCTGACTCTCTGTTCCCTCAAAGTAATCCTGTTTACCCTTGCTATCCATGTTTGAAGAAGTCGGTGGAGCAGGCGAAAGTATACTTTCACCATCTTTGAAAGCTGATCCGGTAACATGAGTCGATCTCGCTTGAGGTATACCATTTGGCGCATTATGGTTCTTCATGCCATTACCTCCCGTGAGACTGCCCATGATATTCGCTTTACGATCCCCGTCGATTGTAGGCGACATGAGAGGTGAAATCAGGTGCGGGACACTCGAACCCTGCCGAGAGCTGATCGACTCGAGAGGTGGTGATAAGGTATCTCCAGAAGAAAGAGTCTCGATCGACGGGAATCTAGTCTCAAAATTGTTCTCTCCATCCGGGATTGATGAAGAGGGAGTAGGTGACTTTCGAGCATTGGACATCGCACCAGGCGATGTAGTCCGTGGTGCCGCGAAGGACGTCCCAAATCGGTCGGAGGGTGAACTTCCTGCTTTGCTGATGGACGAACCAGTCTTGATAGGTTTAGCTCCGAAAGCATCGCTGAAACCAGATGGTGGTCGTTGAAGGGATGCTCCGAATCGGGACGTATTTGCTGCTGGAGGACCACCGAATGCATCTCCGAATCCGGAAACCGCGTTCCTCGTTACTTTCGATGAAGAAGGCATGCCAAAAGCGTCGGTACTGCCTGCCGAGGTAGGTGCCGGTGATTGACGTCTCTCTCCGGAGACTTGTAGCTTCATAGCCTGAGTCGGCGGTTTGGACTGTGGCATATTTTGAATTTGGGACACTGTCGGCGGAACAGGCATAGGTGCTGGTTGTCGTGGAGTTTGCTGTGGGATCGCTTGTCTACTTGTCTCTCTGGTTGGTCGGCCTCGCCTTTGTGGTTGGACGGTTGAAGCCAGGGATGGCTGCATGACAGGACCAGATCTGTCCATGGAGGATGTGGATGATGTGAAATCAAGGAGATTGGAAGAGGCCGATGACCCTTTTGTGGCTTGAGATGGGGGAGAAGCCAGTGATCGACTAGGGATGGCCTGGAAAGAGTAAGAGATCGTGATGATAGGCTTCATGAAACTCACATATTCGACCTCAGGTTTGGTACCACTCATCTCGTGAGCTACTTGTAATATCTCAAATACCGAGGGTCTCCGTACAGGCTGTTCCACCAGCATCGATGCTGAATTATCAACAAACATCTCTAGAGGATATACTCACCTATCAAATGCTGTATCCGAGGGGAGTATACTGGAAACTGGGGAAAGGTGTATTTGGCATTGACAATAGCAAGTGTTCCGTGTTCCTCAAACGGCGTAGTATAGTAACATAACTTATATAGCAGTACTCCCAGTGCCCATACATCTAATGTTCGTAAGCTCTGACTAACGTGTTGAAACCATGGAGCTCACCACTTGGTAGCCCTACGGCCCAACCCAACATTGGTTCTACCATCTCCGGACTTCTATACTGTAATGTGGTATTCTTATTCAGATCCATGGCCAAGACATCAGATTCTAACTTTGATTTAGGTGGTTGTGTTGCTGGATAAGTGGTAGATCCGAAATCACAGAGTTTGAATGTAAGCGGTGTTGGCCGTTTCGACGAGGGAGGTGAACCTGTAGGACTAGAGAGAACGTTCTCGATCTATACGTGTTCAGCTGAGTACTAGATATAACGAAATCAGCTTACTTTGAGATCCCGATGTAGTAGTGGTCTAGATAGAGCGTGCATGGCTGCGACAGCCTGAATGCGATCAACTCGGTTATAATGACGGGTCAACAAGTCACATACCTCGCAAACATCGGTAAAGATGTTTAAAATCTCAATCTCCTTCAATCTATCTCGTAATCTCTCATTCAGCAGATCGATAATACCACCACCTATTCCGAGTTAGCTACTTGTGAGATAAATTAGTGAGATTAGCTTACCAGAGCAGAACTCCATCAAGATGAACACCTCGTAACCACCTTTGGGTAATTTGGAATGGGCTGATCCGAGGTATTGAGTCAAGTGCGGATTCGGTGGTAGTGCTTTCTACGTAAATATTAGCTCAACATCTCAGATTCAGTGTCTGACATACCATCACCTCGATTTCCTTCTTCACGTCCGCCCAGACCGCTTCATCTTCAAAAGCTATCCTCTTCAGGCAATGCTGCGTATATCCTTTTTCCCCCCATCTTCCCTTCTTCTCACCTTTGACCGGTGGATATATCGGTCTATCCGATGTAGTCAAATATACATGAGCATATCCACCTTCTGATAGATATTTCTCTATTCGTACTGAATTATCCCCTACTTTGACAATTTGACCTGGTGCCAATGTCCCCTTGTGTTTAGCTGGAGGTAATTGGGATGGTTGAGATGGTACTCCGCTACCATATACTGGTACAGGAGATTGATATCGACCTTGACTTTGACTTTGAGCTTGTGACGAACGTGGTGGATTCGGATATTGGTTAAACCTCTGATGATTCGGTGGAACAGGCATTGGCATGGGGTTATATCCCATAGGTGCGGATGATTGTGGAGGTGAGAAAGTATAAGGTTGACGAGATCCTACAGTCACAGGACTAGATCGATATGGATCTATTGGCGGAGGAGGTGAAGTATACATGTTGTGTTGATTGGCTGTATTTATGTTCCTAGGTAAAACGCAGGGGTAGGAAGTGGAAAGTGCCGGTTGGGATACGGGCAAAAACGTCCCAAGCAGGATTCCTTGGATTAGATTGCGTACAGTCCGGTCACATGAACGGTTCAAGGTCGAGAATGAGAGCTAACAGGATACGAGTACCCGATACGAGTGATGTCGGAGGGATGACTGGTGAACGGTGCCAAGGGTTAATATCCCATCGGTCCTGCGCGTCACCAAGTCTGCGGCGGAGATGACCGCTAGGTTGATCGCACGGGATTCAAGAGTCGCCATCAGGACATGGAGGATTGGGAAAAGCCAACCGATACTCATGTGGTTGAGATTTCGCCGAAAATGATCACGACTGATGTAGCAACTACAGTTCTAGTGTGTATCCGTGAAAAGTGTGCCAAGCAACATAGAAGATCTCGACGTTTATAGGGAATTTGTGTCCAGATCTGTTTGGACTTGAGATCTCCTCATGAGCCATATACCTTCCCTGGCGAATGTTCCTGTACTTGGCCACTGCATATCACTCGTGCTGCCTCTTCGACGTGAGGATGTTCCAACAATCCCACCGTGCGGCTGTCTCTACAACTTAGATCCGCTTATCTCCCTGGTTAGTTCAGCCTCAAGAAAGGTCTCCCCTTCATGCATCTTACAATACCAAGTACATACAGTTGTCCATTCATCCCGTCCCATTTTGTCCCAGTCTGACCAGTCCACATACTGAATAATTATCTGCACCTGACATCACCGTCATGCCATGTTTCAAATACTGCCACGAGCGGAGCCCCACTCGCACAGATCCTCTGTAGATCTTTTCGCGTGAAGCAATCTCCTATCTCTAATCATAGCATTAATCACCAAAATGGAGTCTAGAGGAGGTACCAGCTCTGTCGCCCCACTTCCCACAGTGTCCATCTTCAATCTTATCCATGACCTCCATTCCACCATCACTCGAGCTATTGATACTAGTTTAACATGGGAACAACTGAATTCTCCTCCTATCAATTATACTCTCGTGAGACCAATTATCGAACGACTCAACTCAGACGGGGGAAAGGATACTCGTCATGGCGACTCGTTGATCGTTCCGCAGGATGAGAGTGAAGTAGGAGTCAGGGGGGAACAAGAAACATGTATAGGAGCAGTTTTATATGCCTTGATGGCTAATCGGTAAGATGTATTCAGTCCAGTCAGATCTATCAAGCTGATATAGTCAAGAATGCAGTTCATCTCTTTAGCTTCTGCAGATCTATCATTTGCTCCACTGCAAACTACCCGAGCGGCCTTTTGTGAGGTCCTAGCAAGTGAGCTAAATTGACGAGAAGGTTGTCAGTCAATTGATGACATTCTCAGTGAAAGTCCTACGGAAACTACCGACTCCAGACGATGAGGCCGCTCTTGCGGGTGAGCTTGTCAGAGGATACTGTCCATTTGATGGAGCGTCCGAAGATGTTTGGATTACTCTGGGCGAGGATAGAAAGGAAGTTGAAGAGACAAGAAGTAGTGCGCTTGAAGTAAGTAAATTGGAGTCATATCGTTCGGCTCGCTCACCTCTCTTTCAGCTAGCTATCGTCTCGACGTCCAAGCATTTCTTATCACTGCCATTAATTCAACATCTTATTCATGAAATCTATATTGGCAACCTCGTTTACTCCCCCACATCTTCTCGTTCACTTATCAACGATCAATACATCTCCGAGAGAACTCGTCAAAAACGTAGATCTTCCCATTCATCCTTCCACAGACCATCGACTTCAAAGCTTGCGAATAGTCCAGGAGAGAAAGAGGAGTTAGCAGATGTATATCTGTATAATCCGTTCGAAGCTGGGTGGTTGGATCATGGGAGACTGAGAGTACCGAAATGGCGGAAATGGTTGGAATTTATGAGTTTTGGAGTGCTATTGATCCTCTTTGTCCTGACTCTTGCCTGTAAGTTCGTGTACTCCTTCAATGGAAGTACCTCGATCAAGGATGTCAATATCTGATCAATCACTCAGTTAAGGATCTAGAACGCCTGGCTGTGATAGAGGTGGTGTTTATCGTTTTCACAGCTGGATTCATGCTGGAGGAGTTCGCAGCATCGAAAGAGCATGGATGGACGGGTGAGTTAAGTCCTTGCAAGATAGTCTCGTGGACTGACCCCACATAGTATATGCAGCCAATGTCAGTATACGTATAGACACATCGCCCTACAGCTGACAATCCAGGCCTGGAATGCGTTTGATCTGACTTACGTGAGTTCGATCTCTGCTCTGTTCTTATCATTCGAGCTGACGGTTCAGATCATTGTCTTCTTGTTATACTTTGTCCTTCGACTAGTTGGTCTGATATCACGATCACCTCCAACTTCCGACCTTGCATTCGATATTCTGGCTTGTGCCGCTTGTATACTTTTCCCAAGACTAGTCTTCTTCCTTATCAAAGACAATGTCGTAATATTAGCTGTAGGTCCAGAGAATCGCTCTATGATAGGACACAGGCTGAGATAAATAGCTTCGAGCGATGATTGCGAAGTTTGTGGGATTCATGGCTCTTACCAGTGAGTATCTAGGCCATTGAAATCAGGCCACAGGGCTGACCGTCCTAGTCGTCGCGTTCAGTGGAATCTGTTTTTGTCTTTGGACTCTGGGTAGAGGTACATGGACTGTCAAGCAGATTACATGGTTGATGCTGTAAGTCCTCTCCTCTTTGACCACGCTTCAGGAACTGACACGTGTAACAGCCAAATCTGGGTAAGCTCGTCCTGACAGATAGAGTGATGATATGTGAACTAACTTTCATTAGTTCGGGTCGTCCTATCTCGGTCAGCTATCCAGTTCTTTTCAGCGAGGAATTGAGCTGACAGCCCTTAGGTTTCTCGGCTAGTTCCTCGTTTCATCCTATCTTCGGACCTATCATTCTGATAGCCTATGCGTGAGCTACCGTGGTGTGGGTTGATGACTATGGCTGATATAACAGGGCACTGTGTAACACCCTGTTGATTACTATACTCATCTCGATTTTATCGAACGAATTTGCAGATATCAACGCAAACGCACAAGAAGAAGTGAGCAACCCCTCGATTATTATCCTTCCATACTGACAAGGCATAGCACCTGTTCCAGAGGGTAGTCAAGACAGTCGAAGGGGTCAAATCCGATGCTGTATTCTCTTATCTTCCTCCTATCAACCTTATTGCTCTGTTCATTTTGACTCTACTGAGCTGGATCTTGGATCCAAGGACTTTACATCGAATCAACGTATTTGGAATTCGTCTATCGGTATGTGCTATCTCACCTCTCGTTCGCGGTATCTGATAAGGTGTGGTAGAGCTTCCCGATCCTTGTTATTATCTCGGCGTACGAACGATATCAGTATAAGTCGAAGAGGCAGATTCATCTAAAAGGTGTGACAAATCGAAAGGAGAGATCTAGCCTTAGCTTGTTCGAGTGAGTGGCATTTGCTTCGCCTCTGAATCCCCTGATGTCCGGTTCATCTCCACCCGGTATCCCGTACTAACGACTCAGCTCGTTTATGGGAGGCGGTACTGAAGATCTCATTCAATCAGTATTCGAAGCTGGACCGCCTGATCTTAAAACCGTTACCCCGCCAAAAGCTTCCAGTGTGACTGGTCCAGTGGACGATAGTTCAGATGATGAGGCAGTAAGCAAGGCAGTACGGAAGGGTGCTTTGGATAGTCCCTTGGCTAAGATCTTTGGTAAATCACGGACTAGTACCAAGGGAGATAGTACGAAAATGAAGGCTAAAGGGGATATCGACGAGGTCGACCGATTGAAAGAAGAGCTGAGAGAGGTTAGAAAGAGTCAGCTTCGGATGGAGGAGATGTTAGCAAAAGTATTAGCGGGGTCTTCCAAGTAGTTCGGAGTGTCCTTGGAGGGCGATCTGCGAATATCTGACCTCAAATCATGATTTCACTCGATGCATTGACAGGCTGTTTACTTGTATATCGCGCTATCCTTATTATACTGTTGTCTTCGTCTCATTGATACATATTGACATGACGCCCGTTTATCTCGCCTATCCCGTTCTAGATTTCTGAAACCCCTTATACGGTACCTTGGGTAGATCGCTGAGGGGGAGGTCCTGGGGGAGGAGCGTAGTGAGCGTTGGTAGTTCCGGTGTTTTGTGCTGGACATGTTAGCTTGGACGTTCTTTCTCTCAATCCTTCCAGCTCACCAGAAGCAGCAACATCATAACCAGGAGGAGCAGGCTCATTTCCACCTGTAGCCTGTTCTCTCTCTAATCTCTCGGCTTCTCTAGCTTGTTCCCATTCGTATCCGTGTTCATGCTCGTTCTCGTTGGTGGTTTGAGTTCTTTCACCTTTATAAGCTCCAGCCGTACTTGGCTGATAAGTCTGTTGAGGTGGTGGTGGGTTATTTCCATAAGAGTTGTTTTGCCAGTTGGTATTTGAAGGAGGTGGTGGGTTACTGGCATATGGATTACCATCATTGTTGTTGTTGTTTGACATGAATGGTAGAGCGGGTGGTTTATGATTTGCCCAAGTTCGTTTGAGTTGCCTAATTGATACGTAAGTATGACTTGGGATCGGGAAAAATCTATCCAAACTCACCTTCGTCTGAAGTAACCACACAAGGCGAATACAAGTAAGACAGCGACGGCAATTCCGATTCCGATACCTATTCGAGCACCGTAGCCAAGTCCACCATTATTACAATAGTATGCTCGATCTGGAGTATCAGTTATACAGCGCTGTGGAGCCCATATTGGTGACCAGAATAGACGTAGGGCATTGATTTGAGGTACTTACTGAATCGATCATAACAGATACTTCGTTGAGCGGATACAGGACTGATTGCCACGACGGCAGTGAGAGCTAATAATGTTATAGACATGATTGATGTGTGGAGATGGAAGATGAATATCAAAAAGAGAGAAACGATGAGATGTCAATCTAAATGGGTTGAATGGGTCTGAGACTAGTGACGTGATGATCCAGAGTGGCAAAAAAATCAGAGTCATCTTCTTGGCAAGCTGCGCTTTCATCTTGGCC
>JALPCA010000067.1:0-27177 GCA_026538345.1 Cryptococcus sp. GC_Crypt_4 | reverse complement strand
CAGTATCGTTCCATCCCCGCCAAGAGTGACCACCAGATCTACATGTTTTCCTAGTAGTTCTTCGTCTCCCGGCGATACGGTTATAAGAGGTGTATGCGGATGATCACTAACAGTATGTGGCTCGGCGATAAGTTGTAAATGGGGATAAGTGGTGTTGAGATGTCTGATTTCATCAATTCTCATCATTCCTCAAGTTGTACTTGGACTCACCGTATGATACCTGCCATAGCGATCCTAGTCCTCTCATCTCCTGGCTTTTGTACTAGCAATACCCTCTTTGGCGGACTAGTCCATTCCGAGAGTTGATGTCTAAAGCTGATCAGATCACCATGTATGAGTGATGATTTGACACACCTACACTGCTGAAACTCTCTTTGCACCCATACTCGATGATTCAGCCTCTTGCGCTTGACATGGTCTCAACCTTGGTCTCCTGTGAGAGCGATCAGTCAAGACGCGGAGACGTAGAGGCAGGCTCACGAAAGGTCATTTTCGACACCCAAGGGTAAAACCCGGAGTTGAGAGAAAGCTCGCCGGAGTACTCGGACAGTCTGACGAGTAGACCATCGCAGGGTACTACCCTGTAGAGCGAATGCCATGTATCTCTATATTATTAGATGAAATGTTGAGCTGTGATACAAGAGTTGAAGATCTCAACAACATTACAGGCACGACAAGTCATGGTGGCATTGTGGCACACCGATGACTAAGGTCAAAGTTCTCCTTAACCAATGGAAGCCAAAGTGAATACATGAGGACCATAATTACCAACACTGGAACCTCGCTCCCCTTGCTACTTTCCATATACCCCTCTAGTCATCATCTGGTTCATCTTCCAATCTCGCAAAGACTCGACCCCGACGCACGGAAGGCAGCGAGAAATCTCTCTGGCCATCCGCCCTCAATACGTAGGCTGGTTGCTCCATCCATATTTGGAAACCCGATTTCTGCGCCTGATTCTGGGATGACTCAGTTTGATCTTGAGGTATAGACTCGAAGTCTGGATGATGGTTACCTGGAAGCATTGTATCGTTAGTATCAGCTGAAGTTGGAGTAAACTCAAGCCCAGACTGGATATCGTCAGTATCATCCTCAGTTGTTTGTTCAGGAATCTCTTGGTAATCCTTGTATCCTTCATCCTCCTCCTTGGGCCTATGATATGGCAGGCCTCCGGGTAGCTCTATCGCTTCAGGGTATACAGAGGAACCAGGGGAGGTATCGTCAGCATCAGGGCAAGTAATAACTTCGAAGTCACCGCTTGTCTTGAGCAACAGCAGGCTGACAGGACGTAGTCCCGCTTGGCCATTCGGTGTTTGTGTCAACTGAGCTTGCGATTCTGTACTTTGATCTTGAGAGTCGTCATGGGATGACGAAGCGAGTGGGACCTCGCTGTCTTTCGCTGTTGATGCCAATTGGGAGGCAAGAAGAGCTTGTTCAGCTTCCTTCGCTTCCCTCTCCGCTCTTGCCGCTTTTCTCTCTTTCTTCTTCTGAGCAATTCTCTCCGCCTTAGTCAGGGTTCTTTGTTCTGACAACTCTGAGGCCTTTGATTGTTCCGCTTGAGTCCGGCGCTCTTGTTCGGCCATCATTGCCGTTTCCGCTTCTTGTGCGATGCGAGCTTCTGCTTCCTCTCTTTCTTTCTGTGCCTGCTTTGTTCTCTTGGCTGACTCCTTCAGTGACGATTTTACCAGCCTCTCGTGTATTTTAAGCCCATCCTCGTAGTCAGTCAGATCTCGCCACTTGCTGCATTCACTCGACCCCAAGCTTTTCCATGCTGCATTGAACGAACTCAGCGAATCTTTGGCAGAGTTTATCAAACCCGACATCTTGTCCTTGTATGCGGTTTCATCTGCTTTTTATTCTTCACTAGGAGTATCCTCATGGTATGCCTGCCATATACCGATCTCCATTTGAGCTTTACTCCATTGAAGGTAGTTCTGGTATCCCTCAAGCCAAGTTCTGGTCATAGATTCGAAGTCATCAAGACCTGTGTTGGTATCAAGGTTGTTTTGATATTTAACTATCTGGCCTTGACCCTTTCCTTTCTTGTTGGCAGCAGCTAGGTGCTTGCTCAATATCTTGTTCTCTGTCTGGAAGGTGCGCATCAAGGCCGTTTCAATGTCTGTGGCACTTTTTAGTAGAGTCGACACAAAGGTCTTTCGATCTTGGTTGAATTTCGCTTCGGCCTTGTCATTCTTCTTCGATTGTTTGCCGTATATCTCGCTATAGGTATAAGTATCCGCATATTTAACTTCAAACTGGAACTTGAGCGCTTTTGCCATGAGGGTTTTTGCAAAAGTCAACGGATGGTCCTTGTTCTTCAGTCTCAAGTTGACCTTGTCGGTATCAAAGGTGTAGTCCTGTATAGATCTCTGGAGTATCTTGGTGGCTTTTCCCAAACCAGTCTGAGTGAACAATTCTTTGTATCGGATTCCTAGACATGTCGACTTGTCTCGGATCTTTTCAGTGGTGGTAGAAGCAATCTGAGCAGGTCTACGAGCGACCCTTTGTGTAGCTAGCGAGTGTTGTCAGCTGAGCGGAATCTCACATCGAAGGTGGATTTTTCACTTACCCATCGTCATGAGAAAGGCCACATCTTCGGGAGATGCGTTGTCATGGGGATCGTGTGTCAGAATAGTATTGCCGTATCTCACATCTTCGTCATCTTTGGTCGTTTGCTCTAGTTGAACCAGCCGCATGCGTGCAGTATTGCAGAAATCTTCAGCTTCTGACTCGTTCAATCCCGCTGCAACATCAAACATCTCTTCTGGTGATCCCTCCACAGCCATAAGGGTTAGGATCCCCGAGACAGTCTTGCCACCTTCTTTCAGGACATCATCCAATGTATTGAGTGCTGTCATAATTGTCTTGAACCCAGCTTTTGAGCTTAACATATGGTTCTCGATATCTTGGATTCGACTCGGAAGCTGATCCAACTTTTCTTTCCAGGCTGGATTAATTCTTCGGCCGGACACAAGCGAGTCCGAGAGGACATTTCCGAGTGAACGTAATGCTTTGGATAGTACACCACTGCTGTTGAAAATCATTAATCCTCTCATTTGGTTCTTGAGGCATAAAGAACTTTTCGCTATCGCAAATGATTCCCCAGTTTGATCATCATAAAATTGCTGATCTGTCCACCCAGAGTATGGTTTCAATTGATCAGCATGGCTCTCGAGATTTTGGATCATTCCTTGTTCGATCGTGTCACCGCAATCGTCTGTAGTCCCCAACATCTCGGAAGCACTCTCCAGATAGCCAACCGCGTTTTGGATCGAGGCATCCAAATCTGCAACGATCTTGTTCAGATATTCCAATTGAGTCTCGACCAGGTCTTCTTCCTGATATGCTTCTTTCCTCTTCGATTCGAGTATTTGAACCGGTACTAGGATACTCATAATCATGTTGACGTGCTTCAAGCTCAGTTCACTGACGTCTTTATCAACGAGGCCGTATTGCGGTATAAGGGATGCAAAGCTTCTAAGTGTATCATAAGATTTTTGGCTCGTTCGAATATATTCCCCAATTTCATCTCTCGCTGAGGAGAAAGTCACGATCTGTGATTTACTGCTGTCGGGTTGAGGCGACATTTCTGAACTCAATGATAATGTACGAATCAGTTTGGTTAAAACACACTACTGATGACTGAGATAATTCGAGCAGAAAGAAGTGTTCAAGACGATGTACAAAGCCCACCTGTGCGTTTATGTATGTCAATGACTGCATCGCCCGGCGAAATCGACTTTGTCATCCGTTCATTATCCCTCACAACATGATTCGTTACAAAGGATACACAGCTGAAGAGTTTCACATTCGATTCGCCACTAGGACAAGGCTTCTTCTCCTTTGATGTCATCGCTTCCAGTTTTCAGTATCCAAGAATCAGCCTATGGTTCAGTCGCACCAGTATATGCATATGAATACAAGTCAAAATGGGTCATTAACCGCCATCCATCGCTTCATCAGTAGAACTTGCTTTCGTCATCGTCCATCTCTCCCCTATGAGTGTCCTCCGTCTCGGATTCGGGGTATGTGAATTCCACCGGTTCATCAAAGAACATAGGTCGATTGCCATATGTGTCATAAGGTGCTTGTAGTTCCGATTCTTCTTCTTTACCAAAATCACCACGAGATAGCTGGTCGAGTAGAGCATTCGTCGCCTTTTCTTGTCGTTCAGCTTCCTGCTTGGCCCTCTTCTCCGCCTTTTTGTCTGAGAGGTCTTGGGCTTTGCGTGCTTTCCGAGCTTCAGCTCTCCAATTCTCGAGCTCTGTCACTCTGGACTCGAGGTGCTGCAGGGTCAGAGACTGTCCGAACTCATCCGTCTTCTCTTCGGTCGGCAAACTGCTGAGTTCACCAACGCACGATTTGTTACGCACGATTTGTTGATGCCTTGATAGCCACTCAAGGTTTTTCTGAGCTTCGCTTTCTCGGCGGGAGCAATATCTGAATCAAGCTCATATGCAAGAATAGCTCCTTCTACTTGTGATTCGGCAGCCTTGATGGAAGTCATGAGATGTTCAGCGAGGACGTAGAATGGGTCGGTTTTCTCCGTCAACAAGTTTGATTGAGCTTTGGCAACTTCAACTCGAAGTGTCTTAATCCTTCCGCGAATACTCTTGGTAGCTGTACCCCATGTCTCTCTCAGCTTCGGCAATGACGCCTTGCTAGCTTTGCGAGTGTCCTTACTCATCGCCGCTCCTGTAAGACCTTTCTCGATCTCTACCAGCTCTTTACGGAAGGATGCAAAAGGCTGGAGAATATCCGAGCACGTCGAGTAGATCGTGGCGGTATCAACCAGGAGGTCTGGTGTCCATTCAAGTGAGGTACCGGCAGCGGAGGCCCTCTGAAGGGCTGATGTGGTCCCCTTCTTAGTGAGGAGTTCATCGGGTGGTATATCCAGACTGTTCACTCGGAAGTCAACAGTAGGCGTCATCGGAGGATGTTTCGGGCTTTCACGATCATCTGAAGGGCTAGCTGGTTTATTAGTCGATTCTTCAAGCTGATCGTCCTCTTGTGTGTCATCCAGAGTTTTCTCGAGACGACTGCTGTCCCAGTCAGTCAACTGGGCAGTCATCTGATTGAAGCGACTGATCAAATGCGGGAGTCGATGAACCGGTGTTTCGTGTAATAAATTACCATTTGTCCCATTCATAAATCCTTGTACCGCTTCCGTTTCGATTTTTTCAGTAATACTTCGCGTCGCTTCAGACAGGCTCTGGTTCATTTCAAGCAATCGTCTTCTTATTTTTTTAGCACTTGTTTCACTTAGACACAGTTCTCTGACTTTGTCTGCTTTGGCCTCGATTTCCTTGAGCTCTTGCGTGGTTGACGAAAGCTCTTTCAGCGAGGTTTCGATGATCTGTGGTAATTTATGACTCATGGCCGAATAGCTATAAGCCAAAGCGATGAATTGCTGGATATCGTGGACCTCCTTCATTGTCTCATCCGAGACGTCCATGCCGTCTAGACTTGCGCACAGTGCAGGCAACTCCTGCAATTTGACCCCCTCAGTAATTAGATCGAAATAACGTTCCCACCTTTCGCCTGTCATCGCCTCCTCGTGTTCCCGTAGTTTGCGAACCGATGGTAGCAAAGTCTCATATACATGATTCAGACGGTCTGAGTAAGTCATGGGTGTGCCGAGATTATCGACTGAAGCAGCATCAGTGCCCATCATGGCGACGACAATGTTGGTAGGTAAGTCGATACTAGGAGATGTCGCGTATAGAATGGACGTAGCATGAGCGATAGTGAGCTTGTCAAAAATCGACTTGTCCAAATCAGCACGATCATCCGAAGAGAAAGCACGATTCATTTCTTCGTAGATATGGTCCGTAAGGTCCACATAGCAGAGAGTCCTATACCGACGTTCGGTTTCTTCTCTTGTCAAGGTAGTAGAAGACATTGACAGTGGATAAACTTTGATTGGATAAAATGACGGTCAAGTAACGATTTAGTAGAGGTGTAGAATTGTCGACAAGAGGGAAAGAAGGGTGATTATCGCTCTCACGCCATCCCCCCCTAGTCTTGAGTAAGCGAGCCTATACTGCATCATTCGGAATCAAAGGTTGCCGCACCTTTCAGTCTTCGAAAGAGACGTTTGATAACCCTTGGACCGTGTCTCATCCAAAGTAGGAGGGAGATCCTTGAGGGTGTAGGGATCAAAGGTTTACAAGTTGTCTCGTTTGGTGATTTCAGTGGCCGACAACGGAGATATCCTTTGTCCCATGTCTTGGTCGAATTTCTCTCAAGGAGACGTATGCGCAGGGTGCAGTATAGCCCAAGGAGGAAAGGCGGATGATGAACCTGCTGTCAATGAAATACGACAGTACTTGGCCGATGTAGCACGGTAATCCCTTGTTGCAATCTAGCATATGATAGTGTATCTGATTATTTGAAAGGGAATCCACTAGATTCCCCTAACAACGAGAAATCATCCCAGAAACCATCCAGATTGAAGTTGACACCTTCCAGATCAAAGTCAAACATGCCATCAGTCGTGTTAGTAGTCCCGTTATGCGTGTTCATTCCGAAATCGCTCATATGAAGTAGGTTATCGGTATGTGTCGTTGTGTTCATATTGCCGGTTTCGTTGATAAATGGGTTGACAGTGAAATGGTTATTGGACGAAAGATCTTGAGGAACAGGTGAAGGAAATCGACTTGGAACGGCCTGTGACAAACATCACGTTAGACCCATATTCTTTCTTTGAGGAGATGAGGAATTTGAGCGTACAGATGCGTCGGACAATTGTTCTAGCTTCTTTGCTAGCATGCGCAGCATCCCTCCGTACTTGGAAGCCGGATGATCCCGGTCTGGACTGCAGAGGATTAAGGCTGCGCAGACCTGATCTACCAGTTCCTTGGTCCTGGCTCTGTCAGCGATTGTGCTTCATCATCTCTCCAAACTCACTTTGGCATCTCCTTCTTACTCGTGGCACCACTATATCCAGCTTTCAATGCGAAGACCCCTCCGTACACAAAATTGATCAGATATCGACTAGGCAGATGCTGTAACACTCCCATGTGCCCCAGACGCAGGCAGATGTTCAAAATTTCGTTGGCGGCATCGATTGACTCGTAAATGTAAAGAGCATCAGGAGAAGTAGCCGAACCTAGACTGGTCAGAACTTCAAACGAAATGTGTAAACCAAACCCACCCCGTGGGAACAACTGGGTCCCGATAGCTGAGTCGGAAGGTCCATCCCTGTTCTTGGACTCTTCCGCTCTCATTTGTGCCCGCTGAACATGGGCTTGAAAGGCGAAACTGGAAACGTATAGTCGCACAAATTGGTAGGTACAGGATGCAAGTTCTTTAAGTGAGGGGTTCTTCCAAGCCTTATCAGTCCAAACCTAAGTACGGATTAGACGGAGAAATAACCATAAACGATCAGGGAGACGCACCAAGGCATATGTGTCAAGTGCTTTCCGGAAGTGATCACAATACTGTATCACATCAGTCGTCGCTCAAGTCTCACGAGCCGGAGAGTTTACCTTGAAATACGTTCCCTGGCTGACCAGTGCAGATGTTCTTCCCTTGGAAGGATACAATATATCATGGGCATTGGTCATGATCTGCGCGGATCAGCCTCGCATCATGCTCGATACTCACCTGAGTCAATTCCATGAGAGCTTGCATTAAGCTCGCCGAGTCATCGCCTGTAGTCTGTTCTCCTTCGCCTGGTGACAGCATGTATGGGAAGTTTTCTCTTGCAGCTGCTTCACCTGTCTGAGATATGTGGGAGTATCCCAAGAAGCAAAGAGTTGGCCCCCTCGACCAGAAAGCCAGACCTGTTCGTAAACTTACGCCAGGGTCAGTACAGGGCGGCGCGATGAGAAAAAGCGACTCATCTATGGTCCGGTCGTATAGATAGCACCAAGTCCAAGCACTCCGAGCTCTTTCCACCTCTGCTGTCCTGGGGCCGCCGACCTCAAGGGCAATTTGATCCACTATACAGTATCAGCATAACTCTTTGTGACAGATTCTCAGTACTTACAACCAATACCATAAGCTGCACGAATTGCCAGACCCGTAAGAGCCCAACTCCTTCTATTTTCTATACCTTCCAGAGCATCACCCCCTGCTACAGTTCCAAGTAGCTGGCCGCTCAGCTCATAACTGCTTTGTTCTCGCGGTAAGAATTCGGCCAGAAGAAGCACTCCTTCCACGAAACCGACGGAGGCTGGCAGACCTGAAAATGAATAGTCGGCTAACGTTTGGCGCACAATCGTCCATAGCTTTTCATGGACCAACTTCATATTTGGCTCCGAATGATGTCGTGATGAGACCAGCATCATTGTGGATAGAAGGAACGGGTCTGTGGAAGCGATGTCAGTCAGTTGAGCTAACGTCTTAGGTATACGAGTAGTCTGGAAGATTGGCTAGAGAGGTTATGAGTGATACTTAGCACGACCGGACAGAGTAACTTACCAAAACAGGGTGATGATTCTCAAAGAAAGTCCTAACCAGCATTTCCACCTCAAAGATTTGTATGATTCCTGCCTTCACTAAGCAGTACTCCTCAAGGCCTCTAGCCTTTGCAGCTTCCTCCTGCAACTCCCACTTGACACCCTTCTTCGCTTCTGAATCCAGGGGTTCAGGTCCAGTGTCGTCCGAGTCATTCTCAGCTGCTGCATTTGCAAGAATCTCTAATGCGTCCGTTTCGTTTGAGAAGTTGGCAGCAACAATGCGACGTGTAGCATCTGGTGAATGTAATCGACGTTTCTTTGTCCGTTGATTAGGTGACAAAGCCGAACCCGATCCGTTAGATTCTGGGACTGAAGCTGGTGTTGCTGTAGTGTAAGAGTTGGAATGTGGATCGTTCGGTATCGGGGCATTCATCTGAGATTGGTCTAGGAAGGAAGGTTGGAGTGATGCGGAGTGTACTTGTGACATTTGACCTTGATGTATACTCGGTCCAGCTGAATTTGGAGGGTACACGAGGGAGTTTGTCCAAGATGGTGTTGGAAGCGAGCCGGAACTGAAGATGCTCGTGGCAGATTGAGGCATTGGTTGAGGTATGGTGGCCTGATATGAAGTTGGTTTCCAATCTTCTGGAGGGATATGTGATGTAGATGAATCGGCTGTAGCTGGGTAGACTTCAGCACTCTGATCTGGTTCATCGGTTGCATTTCTCTTTCTCCGTTTCTGTCTCGTGAGCTTCTGCGGTATATCAGCCTGAACTTACTGAAGGCAGGAAAACACATGATCGTTGTTCTCGTCGACATCGGGAGCAAGGGGGAGACGAAGGCGCATTGACGTCTCCCAAGTCACATCGAGCTTTGCGTAAACGACAGTGTACCTATGTACAGCGCAGTGAAAGCAATAGCAGTGAGTGGAAGAGTATGAATGGAGGGACAGAAACGAGCAAGACGTCTTGATCAGCAATATCCTACACTGGGCAAACAGCGTTACTCACACAAGCCCGGTACCCTCTCTTTGGTCCAGTCTCTTCCTTCCTCTTACTTGAACCTGCATCCGTGTCAAAACTACCTCTATGATCTGTCGAAAACGGGCCTGCTTGTCCTAGTAATGAGGGCAAGGTGGTTCCAGGCGGAGGCGAAAGTCTAGATGGAGGATGAGCAAGAACAGTGTCTATCGATGATAATCTATGTGATACAGAGGACTGTTGTCGTTGATGTAATCGTTCTTGTTGATGCTGATACTGTTGTTGTTGAGCCAGTCTATAGGAAGCATGAATATCTGGCGGATCGTTAGAGTGGTGATGTGACATTGTTTTGATGTGGTCTGTGCTGGGGAAACAATGTATATGCAGATGTATTGTGTAAATGATCAGACAATCGCTTAGATCAAGCTACGATGATCGAGATCTGGTGTCCCCAAACCAGTCCCAAGAGATTTCAAAACGGCAAGATGTGTATGATTAAAGGAAAGCTGGAAGGCAAAGC
The DNA here is from genome assembly GCA_026538345.1 of Cryptococcus sp. GC_Crypt_4. Classification (NCBI taxonomy): domain Eukaryota; kingdom Fungi; phylum Basidiomycota; class Tremellomycetes; order Tremellales; family Cryptococcaceae; genus Cryptococcus; species Cryptococcus sp. GC_Crypt_4. The sequence goes on along the minus strand of JALPCA010000067.1, from coordinate 17,272 downwards.
AAAGGTAGAGCGAGAACAAGGAGAGAGGGTGCAACTAGGCCGGTGAGATTACGTAACACGGTCACCACTATGCGCTTTTGTTACAATCCACATCAGTATGGTACTTGACTGAAAGGAACAGTCACTTCGTGCTTAAAGAGAACAGTCTACAGGTCTCAACTCGTAGACGGTATACATAACATGATATGCATGGTCAATCGTCGGGCAAGGTGAAGCGCCGCATGATATGGGGACACGCTCAAAACGGCTTTCGGTAATTACCGGGAACAACTGGAATAAACCGGTTCAACCCTGGTCCGTCCTCCGATTTCTCAAAATCTCAGTCAAAAGTCCTATACCCAAGGCCTTCCCTAGAATGGAGGTATACATAGAGATAACACAGGCTTCCGATTCTACTTTCACTTATACATCTCATCTTGACAAGTACATACAATCATGACTACTTCCAACGGACACTCTCGACCTCAATGGCGAAATGGACCTGCTGTCCCACTCTCTACTCCGTTTACCAGTGGAGGAGATGAGGTTGATCACAAGGCTTTGGCAAAGCAAGTTGTGAGGATTGCCAAGGCCGGTCTGGGTATTGTTCTTCTGGGTACCACTGGCGAGGGTGAGTCTATCTCCATGATCCTCGTACTGCCTACATGACAGCTGATACCTGTTAGCATCTCACATGTCCAATGCCGAAAGAAAGGCAGTCGTTGCCACCGGCAGAAAGGCACTGGACGACGCCGGTCTTCAAGACCACCCATTGCTGGTCGGAACAGGTGGAGGGTCTCTACAGACTACCGTTGAGCTTACCAAAGAGGCTGCAGAGGCTGGTGCCAGTCATGCTATTGTCATTTGTCCTGGTAGGTGCACGTGTGTTCGAGAAGAACAGAAGCTAACTCACCGAAGGCTATTTCGCTTTCAGTATGAAAGGTGATCGAGCTGCTATTCTGGGCTTCTTCAACGGCGTAATGGACAGGTCACCAATCCCTGTGATGATTTATAACTTCCCGTGAGTGGTTCTGCCTTCGCCGAGTAGACGTAAGAAGCGCATGTTGACATCTCAGTGGAGCTGCTGCTGGGATCGACCTCAGTTCTGAAGAACTCAACAGCCTCGCAGATCACCCCAACTGTTTCGGTGCCAAGCTTACTTGCGGAAATATCGGTAAAGGACATAGAATCGCTATCTACACCCAGTCTGAGGAATTCCTGCAGAAGAAGGGCCAAAGTCTTCGAGCTGCTTCTCAGTCTGGTCAATTCCAAGTAAGCGACTCTCATTGTCTCGGTGATCCATTCAAGTTATTGATGTCCTGCAGATCCTTCCCGGTTTCTCAGACTACCTCCTTCCTGCGCTTCTCGCTCGACACACCGGTTGTATCACATCGACTGGTGGTCTATACCCTAAGACTGTCCGAAGACTATATGACCAATCTATCAAGGGTCTTGACGGTGATATGAAAGCCCTAGCCGAAGCTAGGTCTTTACAGGATCGAGGTGAGTTTGTCTTTAGGTGTTCCGGTTATATCCTAACATGCATAGTGTCTCGTTCAGATGGTGTTGCTGTGGCTCTTGGTTTCCAAGGCTTCAAGCATGGTCTGGATCACTTTGTCGAGCAAGGTCTTGGAGGAGAATTGAGATTACCTCTTGGACCACCAACTGAGCAAGTCAAGAAGCTGGTTGTGGAGCAGATGAAGGAGGACTTTGAGTTTGAGAATTCTTTGTAAATTCAGATAGGGTTGGTATAGGGTGGTCTCATGCATACATTCAAGAGCGACCTCATCAACATCCAGGACCAGGTTCAAAGCGATCGTCATACGTGGCGTTATATGAATTGTCGATGTCGCGGTTGAGGTGGCGGTAATCGCAAAGACCTCCTTCATGTCGCTAGTCGGACAATTCCATGATAAGAGTCCTATTCTCAGCTCTATATCAATCAAAAAACAATTAAATCCGAGGTCGATACAATGTCCAGATGACCATCACTCACAACTCTTCTCTGGTCCGAGCAAGGACCCATAACAACGCATTACACCGACCATCTCCCAAGTCATAGATATACTATCACATGTCTTGCCTCGAACGTCGAACCCATCTTCCTCAGGACAAGCGATCGTAAGGCTCTCACAAGTTTAGATCAGGCATCAATCGCCCTTTGTCCTCATGTACTTGAATACAAGTGGGCAATAAGGGTCAGTCGGCAGATCAGTGATTTTGACTAGCAATGATCAAGGTCAGATCTGTAAGATTGAGGCTGAAGGTCCAACTGAGTCCGAGAACGAGTAAGAAGAAAGAGATAAATGGATTGAGTAGATCAACTCACAACTCTTCTTGGAAAAGAGGTTGGCTTGATTTTCCACGAGGCGTATGAGTTCTAGGTGTTTGAAAGGACGTATGCACTTTTGGCGATATTTGATTCTAAGTTGATCATCACTCATCTGGTCAACTCTGACAACAGGCACTTCACCAATGAGATGATTGGTCACAGCGATGGCGCATAAGCCATACCTGTAGTATAAGATACTATCCCGTAGATCAGTATCGTGCGATCACATGCGCCTTCCGCGTCCAGTATCTTCGGAAGCCCAAGTTCTAGCCGTTTCCACGCGCTATATTTTGCGAAAATTCCTCCTTTCATATTGATATATGCCACCGTGACGGATTTCCATCTTCAACTTCTGATTGTATAACGAATTACTGATGATCCTTTCATCACACGTACAATAATCGTGCAATCACACGCGTCTTGGAAATCCAGTATCATCCCCAGGTTCTAGCTGTTTCCATGAGGTTCAAGGAGGGGATAGTCACCTTTCATAGAATTGACGTGCCACTCTGTCATATTAGACCATCCGGCTTCTGATTGCGTGATATGTGACTGACTCTCCTTTCATCCTGATAATCCCTTCATCGGGTCTCTGTCAAAAATGGCTTATATAGCTTCAAATGTTATCCCCTCTTCTTGACTCTAATCCATTTTTTCCCCTAACATTTCAACGTCCCATCGTTAGTAGCTTATCAACGACACCTACCGCCACCCATGTCTACTTCCAGTCACACCTTCTGCTTGCGATATGCAGATACCAATCTTCGCTCGACAGTCACTCTTGGTCCGAACATGACCAAAAAGTTCGAATGTCCTACTTGGCAGGACAAATGGCGATACCTTACTGCTGAAGACGGGAAAGCCCTGAGCCAGCTGGACAGCACGTCGAAAGGCTCTTGTCGTGAGTTGTGCTCTGACAATTGGACTTGGTCACTCAAGACCGGTGGCTCGCTCACTCTCACTACCAATGCGAACGGAGAGGTTATCAGTGCTATACCCGGTCAGGAGCCCGGGGGTAGATCGATGGGAGGCATGCAACAGTAAATCGTTGCTTGGGACTACCAACGGTCCCACTGTTGGTGGTACTTGATGATTTGCTGATCGTAGAAGTTGGAGATGGCGCGAGTATCTGAATGACTATGAATTGCCGTTCGAGGTGGCAAGCGTGAAAGCTTGAAATGATCCTTCTCTTGATAGTCGAGTTGTGATCAGTACTTAATTCAGCTTCTTACACAACCCTCCCTTCATCTCTTTGAGCTGTCTGCATAACGATTGACAGCTATATCGGAATTCGTGACGATCTACAGAATATTGGTAAATGGGATATGTTGATTTGGGGGTGGGTGTCGATAATCCTCTTTGCTTTTCTCTTCCGTCTTTCTGGTTACTCCTCCCATGACGATATCTCCTCTGGCGACTCTTCCTCTTTGTACCGTTTTTCAGGCGTCGTGATATGATAACTCCCGGTTATCGTGGTGGTCCACCTCTTGGTCCACCTCTACCGCCTCCTCTTCCACCACCTCGACCTCCACGTTCTCCTCCAGGTCCACCTGCACCTGGTCCACCACCTCTACCTGATGCTCCTCCTCTTTGCGCTGGTCCACCTCGGCCTATAATTGTTAGCTAATGTCCAAATTAATCATCACGGGACGCGTCAGCTCACCTCCTCTTGCGTTATTGCCCCCTCTTCCACCTGATCTTATCAGCATTACCCTTTGGTAAGAACACGTAAGCCTTACCCCTTCCACCACCTCTTTGTCTATTCAGCTGCCTGTTCTTCTCCTGTTCATCCATTGCAATATCTAATATCGAATCTGCTATTCTGAAGTATTTAATCTAGATTCATCAGTTCCTGCATGTGATCCCACCATATAGGAGACATACGATATTTCCCTTGATGAACATTTCTTTCATCTTCCAAAACTTTTCTCCGTCTGCTGACGTTTGATAGACTTCTCGTAGTGTCACATTCATAAAGTTGTCACATTCGACTAGATGTCCGTTGAATGTTACACCGTTCTTCAGTTCCACTAGCTGTATAAGCGGACGAGGGAGCGAGCGTCGAGATAGATTCAGAGATTGATTAGATGGTATGTTACCAATGAATGGAAGCGAATGAGAGAGGTAGCGAAATAGAAGGAAAGATACCTGATCAGCGTTGTTACACCATGTCGGCAATTCACTCACCATTGGTTTGCCTTGAGCGGCCGTCAAGAGTGATAACGGCAACTGAAGAATATCAGCTTGGATTGAAGTACTATGCTCTGCCGAGCTCACCATTCTGCCAGCTTGTTATCGACTCTGATCGTGATAATACAATGACTATCCAGGAATCGCTGAAATATAGATCGTTGCGTAGGAAGCTACAGCCAGCTACTATCTGGCGGAATCAAATATATCAATCTTGTTATTTTACCATGAGTCACTCCCATTTTTTGCCACTCTGTTCCTGGCGTATTGAAGTATTTTGATTTTCTGTGCAAGATTACCTTGAGCATTAACCGTTGATAACAGTGAAAATGGGTAGATTAAGGAGATCCAGGTGAGCTTCGTCTTTGGCCATAGTTATAGTTATACCCACATGATTCCATCCTCAATGAATAGGTACTAATATCCACTAGAACGCACAACGCCCGAAGAGATGTCTCGAGAGCAGCTAGGACAAGAGCCAGGACGAAGGATTTGGATCAAATCCAAGATGATATGAAACCGATCAACCGAAGGAAATTCGAGGTTCAACCGATTGATGAAGATAAGCCTGGATTAGGACAACATGTACGTATGAGCTCATCAACTGATGCTGGATACAGCTGACGCGAGGTAGTATTGTATGGAATGTGCCAAGTGAGCTATGAGGACCAAGACTGTTGTAGTCTGGAAACTGATTCAACAGGTACTGCGAGACAGAAGTAGCGTTGAAGGCCCACACGAAGAGCAAAGTTCACCGGTAAGTCTTGCCTCATCGTCTTCCTCTGTCACTGCCTATCCTGTCTTACCTCCACTGTGTCGAGACCGAGATGTTGCATCGGAATCTCATCACTCCATAAGCCTGAATATACGCTGATAGTCCAGACGTCGACTGAAGGATCTCAAAGACCCCGCATATAACGAGAAGGAAGCCGAGAGAGCTGCCGGATTGGGAACAGATAATCGACAAAGAGGTGTGGAGGAGGTAGTGAAAAGAATGGAGGGTATGGAGGGTATGGCAGTGGAAGAGCCCGTTAAGGAGGTCACTGTCTAATGTCGAACTTCGTTGGTCATGGACATGGGAGTGATTGGATTGGGGATAGAGCGGACAGAATGGGAGGTTGATTATCTGATTCCGGCGTGATGCCGATCAGCTCAGGATATATGTTGTATTGGCAAGTCATTCATGCATTTCCATCTTTTTTAATGTGATGTGATGGGGATACTGAGGATAGCTGCTTACCGGGTTTAACGCGGTCGATACCACCCAAGAGGTTTCAGTACTAGGACAGGGATCACTCAAGGAATGTGTATATCATACAGTTGATAAGGATGGTTCACGCAACACGAACCGATTTTCATCAACATGAGGCAAATATCGTCAAGTCTTTGTCTAGGTGACCGACTCTATCGGGAAAGGAGTAGTGAAATGAGGTTCAAGTATGTTGAGATGTATATCAATCTACGATAAAGTATATGAGAACAAGGTGTAATTCAAAGTCGAAGATTCATCACTCAGGACGACTATCACTCTCTCTGTCAATGATACTTCAGTATACTCGATTGAAAAGGACGATTGAGAAGACGAATAAGAAGGTGGATCTGCCTTTACAGAAGTTCTGACTGCAATTCATGGCATCGAATTCGAATGGATTGGATATAGAGGGAATTGCGGAGGAGATGCATATATTCCTATGTGGTCAGGATGGACGTGTGAGTGAAGGTGTTGAGTAGTACATCGAGAAATATTGACTAGGCTGTTACAATCTCACTTTGTTACTCCACTTCCTCATATTTCGCTCTTATAAACGTACCATCCTTCTTGCTTCGGCCTGACTCGATCGCTCACTCGCTCGTTTATGCAGACCATCGAGCTAGCCGAATTCGTCAATGAGCTTCGTGACATTTATGACCTTACATCCCATCAAATCGACTCTATCCTCCGATACATGATTTCCCATGATCTCAATTTGATATGGAGAGAAACGACCACTCAAGAAATGTGGATCACAGCCATTATCCAAGATGAGGAAGAACCGAGTGATCCGAGTGAAGGGGAGGATCCAGCGGGGAGTGATGGTGATAGTATGGGAAGTGGGTTTGATCAGTCGTGAGGGCTGGTCAACAGATTACCGATATGATTGGAGGAGAAGGAAGGGCAGTAAGATTCATATGGTACCATGTGTGAGAGGTCGTGATGGCTGGAAGTGATGTTGAGAAATGTGTCAGTAACAGATGGCTAGATGGGATGTATATGCTGTTTTGTATCATTGGCAGGTTCTCATGGGAAATGTAAGAGAGTGCTCATTTCTCCTACCAGGGCTGGCTTTTTGGAAACGTCCATCAAGGATCTTACGTCTTGGTACAAGGGGATTATTCCATGACATTTACACGTTGAAAATTCCCACATACATATGGGATCTACACGTTCCAAGGGATTCCCTCGTCAATGATGATACAATGAGAACGACAACAAGGAGGCCATTGCGAATAATGCAATGTAGACCTACCTACCTTCTTGACTTTTTGCTTGCCCGACGATTTCCATGATCTCATTGACTGGATAAACAAGGAGAGAAATCCAGGGGGAGACCCAAGGAATATCTGAAACAAGGGGTATTTGGGGTAAAACCCGAGAAAAGGAAGAAAGAAGAACTTTTGAAACGTTAACTCGATAATTAACCCGTTTATTCAAAATGTTACATGTCAGAGAAGCTCCACCCAACATCATCAAGCATATAATAGGTATATAGAAAGTATATGAATCGAATTTGAACTCCTTGATCATCAATCGCCACGACTTCTCACAGCATATCATCATACCCTTCCTCGCCTCGCATCACCCTTCCTCACAAAAGGAAGCTTCCTTCACGTTTGATCAGACCCCCTAGTCCTTTGGCAGACTCACTAGTGACTTCTCCTTACATCCTTTATATAAATACCCTCCTTTCCTTTACTCTCACACGACTTTCCTTCTCGTTGAACTAGATACGATCTCGAATTGACTCAACGCACTTTACTCTGAACCTCCTCTCTGATCTTCTACGATCACCTGTATACCTACAGATATCATGACTACCACCTTCCACTCCGTCTCCTCCCTGCTTCCCTCTCCTCATTTCCTCATGACGCCTCCATCTACTTTTGGAAGAAAAGAGGAACTGAGTTTTGAAGATGGACATAGTGAATATGAGTTTGATGACATGGCAGAGTTGTCTGGTGAGTGCATCGTTTCTGGCCTCACTACCCGTTCATTCATCTTCTCATCCTGACCCATTCTCTTACCCACATGAATCCCACTGATCTCCCTTAGATTCCCCCTCATCCGATAATTCTTCTTCCCGACCTGTCACTCCAAACATCAATCAACAACCTCATTGTACCCCTTCAACCAATCGTACTCGAACATCCTCCTCTTCTTCCCCTACCTCCACCTCTACACCCTACTCCATCGCCCATAAAGCCGAAAAGATCCTAGGTTTACAACCCGGTACACTCTCTCATGCTCGAGCTGCACTTCAAAATGCCAAAGATGAGATTCGGCGAAGTAGTATAATGGTAGCTCCGATCTCTGAGATCCCATACCCCCCTTCATTCGGTACTTCACCTGAGGGCGGAAAAGGGATGAGGAATCGAATTGATAGAGCTAGAAAAGTTATTTCGATTGCTTTACCATCGACTAGTCCCGGAGCAGGGAAGATCTCAGGTGTCGTAGTGGGGATATCTAATTCGAAAGAGGAGGAGAAGAAGAGAGAAAGGAGGAGGAAAGCAGCGGATGGGATTTTGTATTGGCAGAAAGAAGTGGCGAGGTTGGAACAGGCTGAATTGGCGAATGACAGGAAAGGAAAGAAATAGGAGGAGGAGTTGAATGCTGGACATCATCTCGAAGCCATTCACTTTTGTTCAAAAGGTTGTATACAGCCTAGGGATCCCTTTGATAGTGATAGCTCAACTAAGATAAAACCCTCCAAGGGATCTGTACTTCTATAAGCCATTTACCGTTGTTCATACGTAAGAAGTTATACATTATGCAATTATGTATTGTATATGTCAAAGCCTTCTCCTGTACAATCCAGAGTTTCTCCCCAGCTGTTCGAATATACAACTGATCACGTATCCCATCTAAATATCTATACGATCTATTCCCTATGCAGGTGGATAATGTCCCGCCCATAAAACCATACTGACCAAAGCCCAAATCACACTCCAACCAATCCATAATCTGCCTTTCCAAGTCATCCTCCTCCTCCAAGGGATCACTATTTTCGTACCCGTCGCCAAATCCCCATTAATACCCTCTGAATCCGAAATTCGTGGCGTCCAGTCAAATGCCATTGTCGCTATATTCCACCATATCACTGGATCGGTCATGGCCATCCGAAGAGCGATTTGGGTATGAGAATTAACGATGAGCAGAAGTGTCATGAAGAGATGGTGAATATGAAATGGGATGAGAGAGGGAGATAGGGAATGGTTGAAAGGGATTTTCTCGGGTGATTGATGGTAGATAGATCGGAAATAGGTATAAGACCCAGATAGCGAGACTAAAAGAACGGGAAAAGCGATAAGGTAGTTCGGGATTTGAGCTGGAGTCCAGTATTTCAAGAAACCGACTCCCCTAATTTGTTAGTTCTCGGTGCCAGAGATAGGGAAGCGCTAACTCACCAATATTCTGCTTGGACGAAACTGTAAGGTATCGGAATTCTAGCATTACACCATGGTCGAGTGGTTTTGGGGTTCAGACAGAATGACACGTATGCGTAGTATTGAAACAGAGCGAATGGGGAGATAATAACGAGGCATATTGGTGCGAGCAGCATTAGTCTTGGTATCAATCGCTACCAAGCTGATCAGCCAGACTTCCTAAGGTTAACGACTGATTCTCACTCTTGCTGTTTGATCCTTCTTCACCGGTAATCCCACTCCAAACAACATATGCCATCCTAGTATGCCTACACTGAACATCCCAGTTGATTTCAGACTGGTCGCTAGAGTCAGGAATAAAGTCGCATAGATCCATCTCCGTTTGAACGACAAGTAAAATCCGGTAAATGTGCAGAATGAGTAGAGTGGTTCGGTATATGGAGCGTGAAGTATTGCCTGAGTAGGTAGAAAGAAGTAGATCCATGCTGTGGCCATGGCCATGGATTGGGAACCAGTGAGATTCCTTGTCAGTCTGTAAACAATGTCAGCTTTATAGACTCCATGAGCTTCCCAAGTTACTAGACAATGACTTACCGGTATAACATCGCCATCGCTCCCGCACTTGCAACAACGTTCAATAACAAGGTTCCAATACCTATATCCCATTCGGATATCATCTCATATCCCTCTTCCATTTTACCCCTCATGACTATGACCCTTATCCACCTTATAATCTCCCCTACAATCCTCATGATTCCCGGCCATCCAGGCATGAAAGCTAATTGCTGTTCATATTCATAACCCCTCATCGCTATACTCATATAGTGTATACCATCCCATCGGAGACCAGGATAACTGAATGATCCTAGTCGATGTGAAGTGTCGAAAGAGATCAATGGGTCGAGTTTGTTACAGAGTAAACTGAAAAAGTAGGAAGAACTGGTCACCATCTGTAATCTGGATAAGAAGATTGATTTCGTTCTATCCTCCCCTTGGCAGATTGGTATGACGACCGGCTGTATTTCATCATGTTCTTCTGTCCGCTGAGAGCACACTGTCTTCTTCGCCATCCTCCACAGACGACCAAGGGTCATCGACAATACTTGACTCTTGTAGAGATCAAGTGGAGGTGTAGACAGCCAAAGCTCAATGAGCGGACATGACCGCATGACGAATTCTCCAAAATAAAATACTTCCGTCATCTCATGTTACCCTGAATGTTTGTTTGGTTAGCTCAAGGTGGGGGGAACGTTCTCTTTTTCGCCACAGCCTTGTAGTTGTTGTTAACAATTGGGTCAATCAAAAAATCGCCATTAGCAGTATAACGAACGCGTACAACGATAGGACGTTGGGAGTAATCTCCTGTAATAATCCTGCGGCCTCGGTATATTTTGTATCAAAGGAGAGACGTCGACTTTTCGCGGTAAACACACAATCGCGTCGTCAACATTACATTCCATAACCTATACCCAAGATGCCTAAAGAAAGGCGATATACACGTAGTGAACTCGAGTCATTACGACGAGCAGATCTTCAGAACTTGTATAAAGTGAGCTAGTAGTCATTAAACTTACCTGCATCATCACGTGGATTAGTATTGATCACATCTAGATAAATGGATTAAAAGGTGCAAATCAAACAACTGATACACTCCGAGAAACACTGCTCAATCATTTCGCTTCGTCTTCGTATATTTCTCCCAATAGGAAGAATGGATCAGGAATCAGTGGGAATGGATCTGGCGGACCTCGAAAGGTGAAGACTACCTTCGGAGAGAAGGGTGTTGGGAGTGTAGGGATAGCACTTGGAAAGGGAGATGTGAAGAAGAGGACGGTTGTTCCCATCAATGGTGTCAAGAAAGGGCAAGCAAGACCAACTACGGTGGTACCACCCATTATCCAAGAGATACGCGAGGTAGAGGATCTCACCATACAGCCAGAAGGTTAGTCTCATCATACATTTTAGACTTTGTGGCTTACTCTATTCAGCTGGACCATCGAGGACATCTACGCCGACAGTCAACATATCGTCTTTGATGTTCGAAGATACTTCTGCGCAGGTTAAGCTACTCGACAGTCGCTTGACTCGATTGGAGATTGATACTTCGACCAGGTCAAGCGGTATGCCTGAATCAAGGGTCCAACAGTTATTGGAGGAGAGAGATCAAATGTGGGAGTCTAGGATGAGAGCTTTGGAAGTGACATTTGAGAAACGAATCAAGGAGCTTGAGAAAAAGGTGGCAGACCAATTACAAGCTCTTATCAAGGGTACTTCCACTTCGATGATCACCCCCGGTAACGCTTCAACCCGGAATACTGGTGGTATCCCCGGTTTCACTTTAACAGAGGAGACACCTACGAACCCAATCCTGGGTAAACGATCTCAGAGAAGTACATCCCCTCGTCTCACACAAACTCCCGGTGCAGGGCCCAGTCGACAGAGTCAATCACCTGCAACCAAACGAGTCAAGATGGATCGACCACCCACAGAGGAGATAGAAGATGATTCAGATGCGATCACACCTCATACGCCATCACCTCCCAGAACACCCCATACCGCCACTTTTGCCATTCCACGAACGCCGTCTCCCGGTCATCAAGGTAAATCCCGAGATAAATCCCAGACACCTGGTATCGGCGCAAACTTTTTCGCAGGCACACCTAGATTCCCATCAAATGCTAAAAGGGCATTAAGAGATACCAGCGATTCAGACGAGGACGACTTACCATACCCTATATTTCCCACTACTCCGCGACCCACCGAACCGACAAGTCCGACTTTAAAGACCACACCTTCTACTTCAACAAGGAGACGAGCGCCAAACTTCCCACGAGCAGTCACTCTTACTCCAGGTTCGAAAAATCGTAGACGACATTCACCAGCTCCTCGAGCTGTTTCTGAAGCACATAAAGAACTTCATACGATCACTGAATCAGATGAAGTTCCTTTGGCTATACAGCTAGCTTCGGCAAGAAGAAGGGTCGTCTCGGTGGAACCGCCTCTGTTCCGTAATGCAATGCGAGGAAGTAGTGTCCCAAGCTCGCCTGCTCGACTATCGCCTTCACCGTCCATTGACTCTAGGCCAAATAGTGGAAACCTCGATCGTAACGATGGGACATTCCCTCGAATGGCTTTGCCTGCCGTACCACATTCGAAATTGGCATTCTCCACCCTTCCGGCAACTACACCAAAAGACACGAGAACGAGAAACGGCAGTAGTCCAGTGAGAGATTATATGGATGTAGCCATGTATGGTTTGTTACCTTGTGAAGGGGGAGCAGAGGAATCTCCAGGGACGATGATCGCCAATAATAGCTCGACTGGCGGGATAGGCGGGATGGGAATGATTACACCAGGTCATAGGACCATGTTGGGGACAGAGAGATATAGGGATACGAGATTTGGTGATGTTCCTGTGGTTTCTTGGGGTACACCTTCTGTAGATCTAGGTCCGGGTACACCTGCGACTGGATACAGAGGTGGATGGTGAAGGAGGATGGCGAATAGTGAGGAGTCACGGAGAAAGCCGAAGGATGATGATAGGGTGGAAGGGGAAACTTGTGTATTTCAGACGAGTAATGAGAATATAGTATAATGCGATGTATGGATTCCTGACATGCCTCGTACGTGCTGTGTACATGGTTGGTTGTGAAGTAGATGCGATGTTATACATGACCATGAATCGCTATTGCCTCAAGAACTCCTATTGAATCTGGGGTGGAGGTCAAATGTTGAGTAAGCATCACGTCAACATTCTTTTTCCAACTCGATACTGGATTTCTCGTCATTATCATCTATATTCCTATAATCGACGAGGGCTTAAGTGGATCTGCTTGACATTGCGTTGTTGAGCTGATCACTACTGCCAAAACAAGCTTTGTCTAATCAGCTAGAATCAGGCATCCGCTGTCTCAGCGATTTGAGTTCCGACATCGACTTGGACTATTTTATCTAGGTATCAACATCTCGTATCTCTAGCTTTACACCAATCTATATCATTCGCCGACAACAACATGACACCACCTACATCTCTACTCCTCTTTACTACCTCCCAATCACCTCTACCTACTCGATATCCTCATCCTCATAAACCGAGTTTGATCTTACCGCCCCTTATCCATCGATCTCTTCATTTATCCCTCGACTCGTCTCCTCCTTCCGCTACGACATTAACGTCCAATGAACAAACTATACTGGTGATACCCCATCCAGAGACTTTGGTCAAACATGATATCCCAATTTCATCTACTACTCCTCCGACTCTCCAAACCGATTCAGACCCCACGACGGAACCCCTCCTTGAATCCGAACCACCCATATCGGACTCGAACATATCTTCTTCTGACACTGAAATCACTGTAAAAATCCATTTGATCGGATCAGGATCATCTACTACTCGAGTCCAATGGATTCATCATGGACTTGACCTTTTATCGAAATATAAAGGTCTTTCCGAGATTGAAACCTTACTTGTCGGATTTAAAGGTGTAGATTATAAAGGCAAGAAGAGTGCTGCATCAGAATTCTTCGGTTGTGGAGCAGAAGGTTTGACTTCAGATATCACTGGGGAAATTGATGAAGAGACGAGAAAGCATGTCAAAGAAGTTTGGGATCAAGTCTCAAATCAATCAACTGATTGGAAAGTGAAAAATCTTGGAACGTTATATCTCCCTCTAGATATCCTACAGGATTTAGGTGAACGGGTCCAACCAAAAGTTAATTCGTTAGATACTCCCGATTGTCATTCGTTACCAAAGGAATATACGGGTTATGCAAAGGAGAATGGAATTGAATTATGGGCAGGTGGTGGTGGTGAAGGATCAGGTGGGTTTTTGGTCTTTTCTCGCGTTCCACCTAAGAGATTACTATTCCCTGACATACCGCTGACCTCTTGTTAGACCCATTACCAGATGCAGAATTACATAACCTATTAAACGAATTCCACTCATCTCTCCCTCAATCTCCTGATGATACATCGATCGTATCCCCCCTTGAAACTCAAATACCTCTAAGGGAAGATGGTTTAAAGTACGATGAAAACACAAAAAGAGCTGTAGAAGTTAAGTGGGTCTTGGGTGTAAGTCCTCTTTCATGTCTATTTCCCACCCCAGTGCATATTTTGAGGGATTTTACTGATATGATTCAGTACACGCTAGTCAGCAAGACGAGGAATGTGTTGCAAGATAAAGGGTAATGTTTCCTTTCATTCACATAAACGAATCAGAAGCTGATTGTTTAGATACATCATCTTTGCCGATCTATTATCGTGATCTTTCTTTCGATGTATACATTATATTGCGACAATCTCAATCACACGTCATCTTGACCTTCCATGACATTGATAAGTATGGCTGCTGATGTTGATGCCTCTACACAATGCTAATCCGGATCAATTGCTTCCAACTCAGACAGTCGCAGTATCTCCAGGTATCCTTCCTTCGAATATGGTGAGTACCCTGACACGCTGACTCGTAAAGATTTCGGCAAAGCACTTGCACAGCCAAATACTCAAATCGCTGTGAGGAGAATACGAATAGTCAGTACACAGTATGCAGGAGATGTACACCACTATACATCTCGACAGAGTCCGTCGTTTGGCGACACTAAGGGGAAGAACAACAAGTAAAACAAAGAACAAGAAAGTACAAGCAATGTCCTGAATTATACTAATATTTTTTTGGATTGGTCTGAACAACGGGACATTTTTGATTTTGGGAATGTGGACAGCCGAGTATAGGCTTTTGGTGTGGTGAGGGGGAATGATTGTGAGGGCATGTTGTGTGGTGTATGGTGTTTTGTATTGTGAACACATTGTGTTATTGAGGGATCCTTTGGGATTTTGGTTTCTTGGGTATACTTTGAGTATTGGGTATATTGGGTGGGACCGCAAGGTATCACCAGAGAACAAAAGGTCTCAAGCGCAATTGGCGAGACGTCAAAAGACAAAATCAGAACCAGACTAAAGTAAAAGAAAGGAAAAGGGGAGAATGAAATTAGGGGAACCTTGTTACCGATCCGTCAAAGAGGCATGAGGATGGTTTGTATGAGCCGTCTATTGGTACTCGAGTTGAGGCTGGTCATTACCCCAATGAGAGACGTTGACGTCGTCGGTGGTAGGGTCAAAGTCGAGATTGGGAGAAGCGTTGGGAACCGACCCGTCGGAGCTGAAGACGGGAGAGATCTCGCCACCTTGGTGATCACGGACGATATGAGGTTGACCACCATAGTACTCTTGACCATACGAATGTCCAGCTTGGACCTGACCTTGACCTTGAGCATCGCTGACCAAGGCATTGTCAAGATCGTCACTGGTGAAAGGGTAGCCGTAGCCCTCTTGTGGCACCAGGAATCGAATATCACCATCGACAGCGACGTCATCCTCGTGCATACCTTGAGCAGCAGCAACGTCGAAGATGTTGTTGGAGCTGAGCTGCATCGACTGGACACCGTTTGCGATGGTAGAGACTCTGCTCATACTTTCGGTGACAGGGTACTCAGCAGCGAGCTGTGCATATGTCGAAGGGGATCCTGGCTCGGTATGACTTTGGAGTTGACTCGCCATGTGAGAAGGTGGCGAAACCGATTGAGCGGGTTCCGGCTTGACGACCGATGGGCCAATCCTCTGCTGCTGGTGATATGCGTGGAAAGCGGCAAGATGATCTGCATCGGTAAGAGTAGGAGCACGATGAGCGTATGGAGGCTGCTCTTCCTCGTACACAGCCTGAGGAGCGTAGGATAGGGAGTACTGTTCACCAGCGTTTTGAATACCGAGACCACGAAGACCTGGGCTTCGGAACAAGGTGGGATCACTTGATCGTCGAGGAGCATACTCAGTGCTCTGTTGTACAGAGTAACCTTGATCGGAGCTGACTCGTCGAAGTCCCGCACTGCTGCTCTCCGCCTGGTCGTAATATCGGGAGTTGGTCGGAAGGGTTCGCTCATCGGGATAGGCGACCAGTGGCTGAGCTATGTAGAGGGCAGTGGGATGTTGTGGCTGAGTCTGGTAGGAAGATGGGTCGAAACCGGTCGATGCGTTGTCCTCATAATGAACGTGACCGGATTCTTGGTTACCGGTCTGTCGAGCGCTTCGTCGCGGTCGGCTTGGACCAGCGTAGCTTGTGCTAGCGGCACAGTCCGATCTCTTCTGTTGACGAGCAATGTTACCCTTTGGCGAGGGCATGGGCTGGCCGTCGATGTTGAGGATGGGAAAGGCGTCAGAGCCAGGAATGTTCTTTGGGGGAGGCTTAACGTATGGCTTGTAGCCTTGTTGATACGCTTCGGCACGGGCTTGAGCAAGAGTGACCGGTCGCTTACCCCCGGTTTGTGTGTCGGATGATTGTAACGAGCTGATGTCAGGTCAGAAGAGGTAATGATGGAAGAAGAAGCTGACTCACATCAAGAAGGCTTGAGATGAGGACATGGTACCCATGCCGGAAGTACTCTGAGTTCGACGAGACATACAGAACGGACAGTTCTTGACAAACTGAGCGACGAGATCCTTGGGGATCCACGAGTAGAATTGTCGACACTGGAGAAGTGTCAGTTCAAGAGTACATGGTACTAGTCAAAGGACATACCTGAGAAGCTGTCTTGTCACGACCACCATGAGCGCACTGAGCGTGGCAATGAAGAAGTACTTCATAGATATGTTCCTTGATCGCCACTGGTTTTTCATGAGACGTAATGACCATCTCACCATTATAAACCGTCAAGGCGAATGTCTTCTTTGTCCAATGTCGGAATTGAGCATCGGAGAAACTGGTA
Organism: Cryptococcus sp. GC_Crypt_4; assembly: GCA_026538345.1. Lineage (NCBI taxonomy): Eukaryota > Fungi > Basidiomycota > Tremellomycetes > Tremellales > Cryptococcaceae > Cryptococcus > Cryptococcus sp. GC_Crypt_4. The sequence goes on along the minus strand of JALPCA010000067.1, from coordinate 366 downwards.
TCCTTGGGATTAAGAAGGACATACATGGCGGCATTGTACATCTTTTGAGATAGGAGTGCCTTGTATCGCTTCTTATCGGATAGACGTGAGAGATACTCGTGTAGAATAAGAGACCAAGTGTGAGGAGAAGGGAACATTGGATCACAAGAGGCTTCACGGATAAGGTCGATGGGAGGGATCTCCAGGAGATTATCCTCTTTCCAGATATGTGATGATTCGCCATTATTGTCTGGTGATCCAAGGTCGGCCTCGTCGAGTTCGATTTGGTCTTGGTAGTAATCGGGAAGGATATCCGCGAGGAGTTGCTCTTGCTCGTGATAACCACGAGATGGGGCTTGTACCTCCTTCATCTTGGACGATGGCATT
>JALPCA010000066.1:0-27699 GCA_026538345.1 Cryptococcus sp. GC_Crypt_4 | reverse complement strand
AACGCGTCTTGTTCGAGCCGCGTTTCAGCTTTGGCTTTCGCAAACTACTCGCATCTGTTGTACCAAACAACTGGTTATACTTGTATCTTTCTTTAAGATCTACATAGCACTCGCTAGACAATATCATGGTGAGATTGAGATTGATTCCGAATGATCTAAGCTGACCAACATTAGAGCGGAAATAACGCAGGTCAGTACACACCTTCGTCACGGCTTGATCCTCCTTTCCCTCAATCTACATTTGATGAGACTAACTTTGCTTAGAATACCGAGAAGCCTTTGCTCTATTCGATAAGCGAGGTACTGGCCAAGTACCAAAAGAGGCCTTAGGGGAACTATTACGGTCATTAGGACAGAACCCTACTCAAGCGGAAGTTGCACAACTAGAACAGAGCGTAGGAGGATCCTGTGAGTGGTGGAGTTAGGATGATCGAAGAAAGAGCTGATACACTCGACAGTCGGTTACGATCAATTCCTACAAATCTTGAACCGACCAGATGGATGGAAGCCAGCCGGTACAGCCGGTAAGGTTGAACATGATTCCCTTAGACGTACCACTGATACGCTACGTAGATGAATTCATTAAAGGTTTCCAGGTCTTCGATAAAGCTGGAAATGGTTTCATCGGCGCTGGAGAACTAAGATATGTTTTGACTCAGCTCGGGGAGAAGATGTCAGACGAGGAGGTTGATGAACTGCTGAAAGGATTCCCAGTACAGTAAGCTGCCCTCTCAACCTCTCAACCGTGATGTCGGGACTAAATATACAGGGATGGGCAAATCAACTACCACTCATTCGTTCGATCTATCCTTGCCCAATAAGCCTGGCAGTATGCTGTTTACGGAAGGGAAAGATTGGGAGACGTTTCTTGGGATCGGATTGGCTCATTTCACGACTATTGACGATGCACGGCTGCGACCAGACTGACGGTATTAGAGTGCAGGCTAGAAGTATTAACTGAAATGGAACGCAATCAATCTTCAAGTATTCACAGACCAAAATCCATACTATTACTCCCGCTCGTCCTGACATCGGCGTCCCTGTACTCTGGCTCATCGGACCCTTCGTCAAGGCTCATTCGCTCGACTTCCTCATCTTTACTGCAGGTTTTCTCCCTCGAGAGACGCCTCTGCTCTAAAACAAAGGCCCTGTGACGATCTGAGAATGTACTCACTGCCGGTAGAGCCGAAGCCAGTACCTTCCTGGCGTTCGTGTAGGTGTCAGAGCATTCTTCACAGCCGATTGCTCTTCCCCCGAACTTTGTCATTAACATACTCAACCGTGTAGCAGAATCTTCGAGGAGAGTTGGATTCGATCTCTCGTAACTGTTCACCAGCTCCTGGGCGTGGCTGTCTTGAGCAGACAATCGAGCAGCCGTCAAGACCTCTTCGGGAGGTGGAACATAAACTCGGATACCAGTCTCTCGAACGGATTTCACGAATGTTTGTAAATCAGTGAAGCCCTCCTTCAAGTGATCATGACAGCCCGGATGGGGTCCGCGAGCAGCCCTGAGGTACTCCAGAGCCTGCCGCAAAGAACCAACAAGAGATCCGCCAACTTCAGCACTGCATTCTTCCAAAGAGACGCCTCCATGAGTTGGATGGGAGATAACCTTTGAGGCTTCATCTTGAAAATCCGTGGCTGGATTGCTCGATGAGGTGGCAGTTGATCTAGGATGGTTGAAGAATAAGAAGTTCTGCTGAACCCGATCTTGGTTATCGAAACAATCCGATCGGCGCGAAGATCCATCATTGGCAGGATTACTGGTAAGGTTATTAGTCAACTCGGTCGTCACAGTAGGGTAGAGACCCGGTGCGGAGGCATCCCGGGAAATGAATGTTTCCACATCACTGAACTTTACTAATCTGGGTACTGATCGAGGTGTGTCTATTCGAGAGTTGACAGATCGGGAAGAATCGGATCTCTTCTTGTGTATCCTACCTGTAGCTCTGTCAAAATTGTACGGGTGAAATCTGAAGGACATGGCCTTGTGCTGTCTTGTGTATTACGCAGAACTTCTGATAGGTAACACATTCTACCCGGTGATGCTCTCCACTATATACGCGCTGACTCACAGTCTGAGTACAAATGCACGAAAGACGATCATAGGATGGAGCGAAAGGAGGGATTATCAAGCAAAGTGTTTGAGCTTTCGAGCGGCGCTCAAATATGCAGAATACTCCAGCGCACCGCTCCTTTCAGAATTGTACTCCTATATAGCATATGTACTGACGGTGATATATTCATTACATCACATGCATCGGGTTTGAACAGAAAGCCCTATAGTCACAGCCTGGGGAGAAATACGGACAGGATGCGTTAAGAATCACGTTTTGCTTCAATTCTCCTGAAAGAGTCCTGTGGTCTGTCGACTTGCTCGAGAAATCTTGTCAGTATATTTGACTGATACTTGATGACTTTTTGTGCGTTCTTCCTACTTCTGCCGCAGTCAGTATCGGAATCACACTCGTCGAAGTCCAACCCGAGCTGGTCCCTGATATCCGCAAGCGTTCGAAGTACGTCCATATGGAATTCGGAAGACGGAAGACCACTCGTCAATCGACATGGTATGTTGCTGTCCATGTCGTTGTGATCTGACGAAAGGGAGGGGTGTTTGGGATAGACATTCAACGCCTGGGTTATACTTCCATATAGAGTTCTGATTGTTGGCCCGACCGGGGCATGATGAGCAGAACAGAAATTGGATAGACCATCATGAACATGTTTGAGGTACATCAGGGTGTCTGATCGAAGAGTGAGGAGATTGTTCATACCTTGACTATCCCTGTGTGGCGGAATGATCGGTAGCTGGTTTTGCAAGTCTCCATGCCAGTCTTGAAGTCCAGAGCGTGTGGGCAATGACGTTTGAACATAAGCGGAACCGTCTCTGGGCGCGACTAGATTGGCAGACTTTGGCTGCGAAATGTCGCTGTAGTTCACGAGATGACCGAGGTTGGTGTGGTGAGCCTGAGCAGGATGACGACTCGATGTAGCTTGAGCGCTTTGGGCTTGTTGATACATGTCGTTCTGCCGATCTCTTGACAGCCCTTCGTTGGTTGTGCTAGTCATGTCAGCAGTAGGCAAGTAAAGATTCGACTCCGCCGTCAATCCCTGGAATTGAGAGTTAGCGAGATAAGGATTTTCCACGAACACCGGTATGACGGTATTTGGATCCTGTGGAAACAAGTCAGAGGGCAAGTCAGATTGACCATAGCGTGGATGGTGGGCGACGATTTGCCCTGAACGGCTTGAGGTTTCCTGATGACCAGATGATAGCTTTTGCTGCATCTCCAACACTTGAGCTAGGATGGCATCTCTGTCGATCGGTCCACTGGCCTTGTCAATTGTATTCGTAAAAGCAGAGCTGGGTATCTTCTGAAACTCTTTCTGCCAGTTGCCCAAGGGCTGCCCGTTCTTCCAGTTGAGTAGTCTCGAGTTTGCGTTAGTGATAGCATTCCAGGCTTGAGTCGTCTGTGTATTGCAGTGACAACATAGGGATGTGTTATTCGCTAGCTCTGCCAAATAGAGACTAGCTTTATCAAGGAGCGACATCATTTCATCCACAAGGATAGGTTTGTAAGCAGCCCTCCTGGTGGACGTCCTGGCAGCGACGAAACTCATTGGTTTTATCTTCAGGGTAGAACCTTGTAGTCGTTCTGTAAGCTGCATGAGGCGAAATTTAGCAAGTGCCATGTACTCCTTACAAGTTGATAAAGAAGTGCATTCCCCCCACTCATCGAGATGGTCGTATGCACTTTTCAGAGATCTGCTCAAGAGGATGTGTTCGTCCCATGGTCGGGTCTCTGCATTTCCAGCTCGAGGGTCCTCCTGTGTGGCTTTCAGATAAGAGTTGGGCGGATTGAATTTGGAGGCTTTGTACGTGCTTTGTGAAGCACTAGCTTCTCGGCTAAGACCTTCGATCTTCCCGGTGTTGTAGTCGGAGAGGACTTTGGAGAATGTATCCATTTGAGCTTTGGGGTTAGGAGCGAATGCGTTGTGAAGTATACACTCAAGCAGAAACAAATCGCATTTCCATTTATCTGGCCAGCGAACCTGCGGTGTTACAATCGAAGCTGGAGGTGCACCAATTTGGACAAAGGATGAGAGTCTTGAGAATGACAGCGGCAATTTCGAATTACGAGCTTTCATTCTCAGATCATGCTGTGAAAAAGGATCTGCATGGTGGTGATGCTTCATTCTCGTTTTCATACGCTTGCTGATCATTGTGCGATTCTCGATCACATGAAAGGTTAGCAAGAATGTATGATAACTACCGGCTGTTGCCACCCAACTACCTGAAACACTTCCGACGGGAAAGAGGGGTTAGCCAAGATTCACACTCGGCCATCACCCAATACTCACTGGTACTCCTTCCGTCTATATCGGTCAGAACGGGGCAGCATATCTTCAGTATGGGTACTCTGTCTTGATATCTCCTGCCAATGTGTAGTTCAGATAGCGCTCAATGACAATGAAGGCAGACAAAGGTCAAGAAGTTAGTAGGGGAATGCTTGATGATGGATTTTGGACGACCTTCACGGATGACTTCACAGATTATGAGCTTGGCCAGCCCATAGGTGAGTCTTGGGATCAATTACTTGAGCTTGCTGAAGAACCTTAGGTTTTGGAGCGTTCTCCACGGTATACTCTGCAATTCATCATCCCGCATCGACGTCGATATCCCCCACTCAAACCTTTACGCCTGCTCGACCTTCGGGCCTTGCAATCAGTACACTCTCCAACGAAGAGACGTTGAAGGTGGAGAAGGAATGCGCTATCAAGGTATCCAGTTCGCATGCGGATACTGCTCAATTGTTCAAGGAGACTAGGTTACTGAGCTTATGTAGACATCCGAATGTACTTCGGTGAGTCCCTAAGCTGTGCATACTGCGAATGCTAATTATTGGACCCAGAATCCTCTCCGCCTTTACCCTCCCGCCTGATCATTATCGTGTAGCTATCGTGACACCGTTAATATCAGGAGGTTCTCTTGCTGGAATTCTAGAATGGAGATCCAGACTCGTTCAAACACCAAAAGCAGGTCGATTCGCCCGCTTGGGTCAGAACAAGATGGAAGAGGAAGATGGTAGCCTAAAGGCAAAAGGGAGGTTAGACGAAGAAGAGATCAAAGCTGTAACGAAGCAAGTCCTCGAAGGGCTGGTGTACTTGCACGACCGAGGATTTCTGCATGTAAGTGACCCCGCGTTGAAGAGGCGGGCTGACCTGATATAGAGAGATTTGAAAGCTGGTAATCTACTTGTCGACATTGATGGGACTATCCTCTTAGGAGACTTCGGCGTAGGAGGAGACCTCAATGACCCCCTGACAACGATGGAGAAGGGTCGACCGGTGGCTGAGGACCTACGCTTTGATCGGAAACCGGTTATACACCTTGACCCTGGAAATCCCAATGTACCACCTGTACAGTCAGTGTTAGCTCCCGAGATTTGCAGGAGAAAGAGCTTTGTAGGCACTGTGAGTCTTGGAGAACAGCTCTGGATCGCTATACTGATGACTACCCAGCCGAACTGGATGGCTCCCGAAGTGATCATGGGACAAGGTTATGATCAACAAGCGGATTTATGGAGTTTAGGGATAACGATCTTAGGTGAGTCGATAAGCGCTCGACGAGCCTGCGGCCGTTAATGCCAATCCTACCAGAACTTGCACATGGCCAAGCACCCGGTTCACAGAACAAAGTTCACAACGTCTTGAAAGAGACTGCTTTGGGTAAACCACCAACATTGAATCGAACTCTAGGTGATTTCAGCAAGATCATGAAAGAGGTTGTCGACATGTGTCTCGTAAAAGATCCGCAGAAGAGGTGAGGGATTGGCGGTGACCGCGACTTACAAATATAGGCCGTCAGCTATTCAACTGCTTAATCATTCATGGCTAAAAACCGTCAAGAAGAAATCATGGCTAGCGGAAGTGCTGTTGAGTATGTTTGGAGATCCGTTCAGCCCGACAGAAACCTGACTCTGGTAGAGGATGTGCCACCTCTGGAAGCGAGGCAAGAGCTCCGTATGTCTGCCTATTGTGTTAGAGACCGAGCTAACTTCGGTAGGACGTATTCCGAGTATATCCTCATTTGTCTCCAATACCTCATCATGGGACTTTTCAGCTCCAACATCTCCAACTATGCCTGCTCATCTTCGCTCGAATTCATCGTTCTCTCAACTGAGCATCTTTCCTCATCATCCATCCCTGTCCCATTCACGATCGTCCTCTCGTATACCCTCCATGCCTCCCTCCCCTCGTATCCCGCTTCGACAATGGGCGGAAAGGACCGCTTCCGAAATCTCGTCCGAAGGGGATTCCAATCAGAACTATATGCATTCGGCTAGAACAGCCAGTGATACGGGAAAGAGAAGGAGTGGATATCTGCGAAGAGCTCAGAGTATCTCTTCGGACATTGGAGATGAAACTCTGACCGAAGACTTGGCCACAACGGGACAGTCCGGACCTATCAAGATAGCCACGCCGACAAGAGGGCGATTGACTAGTATCGATTCTCAACAGAGATTCGGCATGAGTCCTCTGATTGAAGCTTCTTGGGTACCATTGTCCAACGTTAAGCCGTCCTTGATGGACGAGACCGGTGGTTTGTCCATCTCAGGGGATCTGTTGAGTGAGCCTTCATCGCTGTCGGCTTCGCCAGAGATAATGGGCCAGACCCTGGATGACTTTTCATCGGCGGATGTAGCACCAGGAAACAAAGGAACGACCTTGAGTCCCCCAGGTGCTGAAGTCGGAAAGCCGTCACCTGTAACCCCATTAAAGACCAGCCGAAATTCGAATGAATCAGCTCATACTTTAAAACACGAGATCGTCAATAGACAAGAGTCACCGAGTGTTGACGAGAAACATCGCAACATGGACACCAGGGAGAAGGGTTTCAAGGGCTGGATGCACCGACGTAGTAGTATGAAGAAGGAAACGACAGACGAAAAGGGGGAGAAACAAGGGCACACATGGAGATTAACGAAGAAAATAACGAATTTGAAGCATCGTACGTCTTCCTTTGACTATTGAGGTTTTTGGCTGATTGCGAACACAGAGAAAGTATGAGTAGTACGACCACGTTACGAAATATAAATATAGGAACTGGCGACGGAGCGAAATTCCTACTATGTAGCAATTACATCACGCATGAAGAACATCGAAATCTTCAGGTATGGCACCCGGGGAGCCTGTCCGTCATTTATCTTGCTCCTCCTCCCTCGCCAAAAGCTCATCCCGAACATGAGTATGACCTTCGTCCAGATACTGCTCACGATTCTTGAACTCAAATCCGATATCTTTCCCAACTCTGTTCAGACGAGTGGTGATTCGTTCAGGAAGGGTTTGATCCTGCAATGACAAGAGTAGATGGAGCTCGGCTCCAGCAGTCTCGCCCATCGATGTTACTGGCTTTATTCTTGAGGTGGATGGGAAGAGATCGTCCACTGCGTAAAACGTTACTGCCGTATTGGTCTGGACAGAAGTAAGGAATCTGATGCACCATGCTTCCGCATCTGCCATATGTGATCCGGGTTCACTTTCGCCGTCGCCTTGGGTATCAGTGCCACAATTTCTTGATCCATCAAGCAGGTCAGTAAAGATGATATTTGTTGCACCTGCTTGAGCCGAGGCCTTCGCCAAACTCTCAATCCAGGGCTCATCGTAGATGAGATCGCATACCGACATGACATAGTCCACACGATTCTCCTGCATAGTCACTTGGCGTAAGCCGTAGTCTTTCTGCGAGTAGTTGTTGAAGACTCCAACATCCGAGTCGAAGTGTGACAAACCGGGGGTCATACGATTCAAGGTGTTGAGTGTGTCCATGCAAGCCCAGACTGAGTATTTGTCGAACTCATCGAAAGGGCCAATGGTGACGTGGATCTCTTGCACTCGATCCATCATGCTGGACTTGAGGCAACTCATGTGTGTACTGTTGTTAGTCCCAGTAAGACGAACAGAAAAGAGGTGGGGCGTGTCGACACCGGAGGACTCGGAAGCGCTCCAAGCCTCTGCGTACCAGCGAACGCTGTCGACATGTCGCAAATCAAGATTAATTCGGGTACTTATAGGAACGGTGTTTACCATGGCAATTGGGTAACTACAGGTGGTCGAAGAAGGGCTCGAAATCTTGTGAAAGAGAAACTTGATCCCAACGTCGAGTCACTAGACAAAGTCGAATATGAGCATCCATTCAGAGTCTTTTCAGTGAAAGGATTCTACCTCAGCGGCAGAAAGTTGGCTCTATGTCATTTTTAAGCGCCACATTCCAAGATTCGGTGACGTCCGGGAAGCTTCAAGGCGGTGTGCAATGTAGCAATGTGTACTCCCATGCATTCATAGAGTCAGCTTTGAGTATCTTGCAGTCAGTAAGGGTATGAGCAGACATCGACAACGTTAGTGTATAGTGCGATTCGAGATCAGTGGTCGTTGTAAAACTAGTTCAACCCTTCCCCATCTCTTCACTTTACCCCTTGCGTCATGTTCAAACGGAAATCAAATCAACCCACGGTTTCTCCTCTCGCACCACCACCTGCATCGACTATGCCTCCTCCAAACGGTCAACAGCAGCAGAGATATGCACCTCCACGACACTCATCTCCATTATCCAGCGGTCATTCTATGGCAATGCCGGGACAATTTCCTGGAGCCGAAAGTCCAAATGACCTTCAACGTGTAGGGACGAGTGGTACCATGGGAAGTGTGAGCAGTAGAAATGAGAAGAGGCGAAGTGGATTCTTCGGATTAGGTGGGAAGAAGGATAAAGATAAGGATCATGATGGCAAGGGGAAAGCAGAAGAGGTGAGTGGGAACGAAGGAAAAGGCGTTGCATCGGCGCCCAGACCTTCCTCCCTCGAGATCGACTTTCAATCCATACTGATTCCAAATCCGAACTAGGTCCGCCCACGTCCCACGTCATTCTCCGTTGATAGACCGTCACGAGGTCAGAATCAAGGATCGACACCTTCTGGTCAAAGTCAAGGATTCCTTCCACCGAACCGCTTACCACCACCTCAACAGGGTCGTACACCTTCTTCTCATTCTTCACTCTCACCTCCATCTAACCAATCACAGCAACGCGTTGTGTCATCCCCTCAGGCATCTCCGTCCAACGATTTCGGATCATATCATCCTCCCAATAACTTTACTAAATCGCAAAGCATGAGCTTCCCTCAGAGGCAGTCTCAAAGCCCTCTACAAGGACAGAATGGTCAATATGGTGCGGGTGGTATATCACAGGCGGAATTAGAGCAGACAAACAGGGGTCCGACCAATCAACAGAGATCAGCGCCGGTCAATGTGTCTCGTTCCCACTCAATGCCATTCGATCAGAACACTGCATCCACCCCTTCGTCTGTCGTAGTTGAGCGGGAGACAATGGGAGGATCACCTGTAAGGACTGCGGTGCCGCAAGGACCGCAAGGATCACCTGGATCGCCTGCTCAACCCGCTTGGATGAAACAATTCGACACGATAGTCGAGTTGATCGGTTCTCAACCTCAAAAGACATATGTGGCTAGTCCACCTGAGCTTGAGATGATATTGGCAAGGACAAGTGCAGGAGGGCAACCAAAGTGAGTCTTGAAGGATTACTCTCCACATCCCGCTGACATGATCCAGACAGGGTCAACCTGGTAGTGCTGCCAATGATTGGGATAGCGTCTGGTTACAATTGTCAGGAATATCTCTGTGTGAGTCTAACAGATCCACAAGTGAAATGACGCTCATCATCAGCCATGTGGTCTATGAAGGAGACACGAGCAGCGGCTGCAAAAGGCGACAAGGTCCCACCAACATACTTCAATATCACCGACTCCTCTCTTGAGCTCCTTGCACCTCTCCCTCCTCCACCACATCGACCCAATTCTCACCCACACCACTTTGTCTTCTCTCTAAACACAGCTGGATCTAATCGACTTTTATTCTCTTGTCCGTCCGAACGCGACCTATCCCGCTGGGTCACGGGTCTACGTCTGGCCGCTTGGGAACGAGCTAGACTCGAGGAGATCTACACTGGTCATCTGATCAAGTCAGGAGGGAGAGAGCCAAAGTCAGAGCTAGTCAGAGGAAGGATGGAAGGTTGGGTCAGAGTGCGAGTAATGGGAGGAACAGATTGGAAAAGGCTTTGGGTTGTACTGAGTACGCCCAATGCTGTCGAGGAGAAAGAGGACGAGAAAAAGAATAGACGAAGGAGTATCTTCGGTTTTGGCGATAAAGAGAAAGAGGTGGTTCAGGAACCCAATACTGGAGTTAGCATGGCTAGCTTTTACTCGGAGCCGAGAACCTTGAAGAATAAAACAAGTGTTGCGGTCTTGACCTTGAGCAACGTTACCCAAGCGTAAGTCTAGATCCGGAAGGGCGTGTATTGATCTGCTACAGCTACGCCGTGTTCCCCGAACGCCTCGAAGTCATGTCCCAGAGTAACCTGATGAAGGTTGTTGGTCGAGTTGGAGGAGAGCTAGTCACCATCGAAGGTAGACTCCGAGATTCAGGTTGGGCATTAATCATGCCGGAAACACCTGAATCGCCGGCCAACGCCACACCGCTGAGCCCCTTGGCGAACATGATGCGATGGGTCACTGGTTTTCATGATGTCTTTAGTCTATATGGAAGACCGCAACGATATAACTGGGATCCCAAGGATCCCAAGAGCTTGTTCTTTGCTTATCCATACGGTCCTGATCGATCGGTCAGTACCTAGACGTCCTGATTACTCCTGGCTGACAACGCAGCGATTATTCCTCAAAATCGAAGACGCAGTAGAGAGCGATTTCCGTGTGGCCAATCTACCCGCAGTTCGATCTCAATTCGTTAATATAGCACAGAAGCGTATGTCAGAGCCCAGACAGCCAGCAGTGGAGTACCGTCCGGAGTCGGACTCCCCGGCTCCTCGGCCTGAAGGTTCTTATCGCTTGCCCCCGCTTGAATTCGATGAACCATCTGAGAATCCACCTCAGCTCCCTAACCTTGATTCCGGACCTCGATCTCTTACACCGATAACAGAGCGAACGGATATTGCCAGTAGGAACAACTCCACAAAGACCGCTAAGAGTAACTTCCTCGTCAATGAAAGGAGGTACAGCGACACTGCTCCATCGAAACAGGGCAGCGGGGGATCTTCACGAAACGTCACAGGAAGCTCCATAGGTGTTGACGATCGTCTTGCACCTATCTCTGGCAGTACCGAGAACTTTGGCGTTTATACCGATGAGCCTTCGCGTGATGAGCATCCACCTCATGTTTCTCCGATAGCCGAGGAAATGCTCACGCCAAAGAGTGATTGGTCGAGAAGCAGCGAAGCCAGCCCTCAAACAGACGAGAGGGATACGGTCACACCTCAACAGACCTTTGCCTTACCGGTAGCCAGGGCTGATTCAAACACTGGGCCTACCAAAGATTTACCGGATGAATTGGCCGCCAGATCTCCGCCGCAAGCTAACAAAGCCGCACCACTCGTGCCTCCTCTAGCCGAGCCAATCACTTCGATCGCTTCGCCAACTGAGAACTTTTCACGATCGCCTGAACAGCCTGTCCTTGCGCCTGCACCCAGAAAAGGCATGGTCGATCCAGTCCCCACCAACGGATTACGCGATGAACCTGCTGCGATGTATCTAATGAACATGGTTGAAGAGCCTGCCCCCGTTCCAGCTATCCAGCAGAATCACCATCTTGCTCCGACTTCAACTAGTCGTGCAAGCGTCTCGCCGGAGAGGAGTCGACCTACTATCATCACTTCGTTCGATCATGGTCGTCCGACTTCAGGTAATGACAGTCTGGGCCGAAAGCCATCGGGTGCTCGAGCCCCACCACCTAAAAAGACTAGCTCGACCAGTACTAGTAGGAACCTGGATACAATCGGCGATGAGCTACACGCTTCCCCTGAACAGACCGCCCGCTCACTTGAGGCTCAACCGCATTCTCGCCTACCTTCCAGCTCAACGCAGGTGGATCTAGGAGAAGATGCCGCTCACTTTGTCGCTTTCGCTGAATTGCCTTCACCCGCCAAGAAGCCCCAGCCTATACCAGCAGCCGCGAGATCTCCCCCGCCTGTGCAAGAACCTGAGATGCGATCGTCCTTCGCGCCTTCTCGAGCTGCAGAGGAGCGCCGTGCAAAGGCTGAAGCTTCGGCTGCAGAACAACAGCGAGCGAAGAATCTACCGGGTGCTGGTAAGCGTGCAATCTCGACTGCAAGAGATACATGGAGTGGAAGTGAAGATGAAGACGAAGTAGAAGAAGAGCAATCGCCCGAGATCGAGAAACGCTCGACAATGCCAAATCAGCCTCACGCTTCAGGTCGATCTCCCGTACAACGGGTAGTATCCCAAACTCGAGCTTTACCCCCGGTACCTCGAATCAATGGCGATGATCAAGCTACGAAAGATCGGGAGCGAGAACGACAGGAATATTCCGCTTTCTCCGCAGCTGCGCCTGCCAGGCCGGGATCCCGGTCACCTGCTGGGTATCCATCTCGACAGATGCCTCGAGACCAGAGTGGATTGCCTTCTCATCAGCACCAACAACAAGAACAGCAACAGCGTCAACAGCAAACGCAATATCAGCAACAAGAACAACAACGGCAACAACAGTACCAGCAACAGCAGCAATTGCCTCCAAGTCAACGGCAAACACTCTGGAATGCCAATTTCTCGGCAGACCACGGTATGGATCAAGCCAAGCCTGGTAAATTCGTCGAGCTCGACGAACCTTCAGTCCAACTCACCAAAGCTTTCGCTCCTCATGGTCTTCTACAAGCTGGTATGCAGGATAAGGAGGATAGGTCTGCAAAGAAACAAGAGGAGTTGGCTAGAGAAATGGGTAGTTCTCTGATCAACGTGCCTGCTAAGCCGCCGCCACCTCAGACTGGATTGCTTGGAGCCGTCGCAGCTCATGAGAGGGATAGGAAAAACCCTGGTGGCATAGGAGCGACGTTGACCGATAGGGAGAGGGATAAAAGAATGGCGGTGAGTTCAACAGACTTAGGCATTATGTAGAGCTAACATGTACCAGGAGGACCGACAACGAGAGATTGAGAAGCTTCAAAGACAGCAGATGGAGCACATGAGCAAGTTCGGAGGCGGGGATATGCAACAGGGAATGCCAATGGGTTATGGCTCGCAGCAATTCCCATACGGTATGCCGCCGATGATGGGTATGCCACCAATGGCGCCGAACGTGAGTCGAGATCGAGTTCTCTGGCGACATTTACTGATTCCCTCAGCCATACCAAGGAGGGTACAGCAACCCTTATGCTCAACAACACGCGATGATGGCAGCACAGATGGCTTATCAATCAGCCATGGCATCGCTTTCTCATGCTGGATCTGTGTATGGCGGAGGAGCTCAGTCTCCCGATCGACCGGCTTCTCCAACTGGATCATATGGTGGACCTGGTATGGCACCTTCTCCTGGTCCTTATGGCGGTTACTACCCTCAGGCCCCGCCGCCGATGCCATACGGTAGTCCATGGGGTATGCCCTGGGGCGCTGGGTCTCCTGGACCAGGTCAGATGCCCCCGGGAAGCGGTATGGCTTCACCTTGGCTACATCCAAATCAAGGGATGGGTATGGGTTCTGGTACCCCTTCGAATGGAGGTGGAGGTCAAGACGGCGATTCTAGGAGTAGGGTGCAGAGCATGCACTCGGACAACCACTCGGGTGGCCACGCGGCAAATTGAAGAGATGACATAGCTCTCGAGAGTGAGTAAAGATGACGGACAATGAGAAACGAGGTTCCGGCTGCGTGGTAGAAATGTCTGGCTTGGTGATGGTGCTATTTCCTCCTATCCTTCGTATACGATGCAACATGACCTGGTTGAGTTCTGTGAGCATTTGTTCCCGCTTGCCGCGACACGTGAGGATGACGCGACTGAGACGCGACTGAGAATCCGTCATGTTCGTTTCTGACATTCTGATTTACCACTCTGACACAGACTGCGACCTACACCTCGCCGTTCATATCAGTCCGCGAGCGGACAGCAAGGCTCCCATAGCTCTAGTAGACGACTCAAAAGAAATTGACCTACAAGGGCCTTCAGGGCTTTGACCTCGGAGCTGTGAAAAGGAATACTTGTGACTCGACATCATACAACATGGTAAGTTGGAGAGTCATCTCGTCATTGGGGGAGAGTCTGTGGGTCTTCCGTGAGCTGACGGCCCTCAGCCTATGTATGGCAGTGACTCTACTGCGGCACCCAAGCCGCAGTTCGATATGGGTTAGCATTGCCCTAATTTCCAGAAAGTCCATGCTCACAGATTCAGATAATGAAGCGGAAAATCAGTTCTGTAGATTTGTGGATCGTATGCCGCAGGTGAGTGTCGGTGACACGGTTGGTGTAGTAGCAGTAGCTAACAGATCAGAAACCGGATGGGATGGTCCGACTCTTCGACCGCGGAGTATGCTGGTCTTTCCGTCAAGCCTGTGGAACCGCTAACGGCCTATAGGACTACTTCTCTGCTCATGGGGCCGACGCTCTACTGGTCGCACATCAAGTCTACAAAACTACCAACGTACTTAAATACCTCGGATCGGGCTATAAATCATCCTCTTCCACATCTTCCATAACAGCCAAAGGTTTGCCTTCCGTTACAATGTCCAAAACCCTTACTATCGGCTTTTTGCGAGAATGTTTGACCTCGAAGCAAATGCGAATAGAGATATACGAACCGGATGAAGGAGCTAATGGAAGAAAGACCAATACACGTTGGGTTTTGGGTAAAAGTGCAAGTCCGGGAAATATCGCTCAGGTGGAAGATTTATTGTTTAGCCATACGGATCTAGTGGCCAATGCTGTTGGTATGGCTATCCGATTACAGATGAAAGATGGTGGAAGGGTAGTTGGAGTTGCATTTGTGGATGTCCAAGAAAAGATCATTGGTGTGTCGGAATTTGTGGAAGATGAGAATTTCGGGAATACAGAGGTGAGTGTAAAAGGTGATTTTATCTGACATAGCTGACGAGTGTCACAGTCTCTCTTGATCCAACTCGGTGTGAAAGAGTGCTTGGTCCAGGAGAACGACAAAGAGAAGAATCACGAGTTGACAAAATTGAGACAATTGATTGAGAGATGCAATGTCATTGTAACGGAGAGGAAGGCTGGTAAGCTGACCACACTATATTGGTATGCAGCTGATACATTGTAGCGGACTTTCTCACTAAAAACGTCGAACAGGACCTCAATCGTTTGCTAAGCGAATCTCATGGCGGTGCAGCGCTACGTGAGTACGGATCAGAAACCTATCTCACTCGTAATGACGCTGTCAGCCGAATTCGATATGAAAAACGCAATGTCTGCTTCAGCGGCTCTTCTCATTTACTTGTCGCTTCTGTCAGATGTGTCTCTACATGGTCAATTTAGGCTCTCTCATCATGATCTATCTCAATATATGAAATTAGATGCTTCGGCTCTCAAAGCTCTCAACCTGATGCCAAACCCTCTGGAACTGGGCGGAAACAAGAATATGAGCGTATATGGCTTGCTCGATAAGTGCAAGACCAGCCAGGGTAAGAGATTACTAGGGAGGTGGTTGAAGCAACCTCTTGTCAATCTACATGAGATAGGTGAGTAGACGTCCCACACGGTAAATCTCGATGACTGATGACCACAGTGAAAAGGCAGAACATCGTGGAAGCGTTCTTAGATGACGCTATACAGAGAAGAGCAATTCAGGTGAATCACGGTTGAAGGGAATTTCGGATCTGATCGCTGATATCAGCGTAGGATGAGGTGTTGAACAGAATGCCCGACTTTCATCGTATCTCCAAGAGGTTCCACAGGCGTATCGCTGGATTGGAGGATGTCGTCAGGATATACCAGGCGATTCAAAAGGTACGTCCACTTGGTTGGCTCAACTGACCACATACAGCTCCCAAAGCTTGTCAATCTTATTGAGACAATTGCGCCATATGGACCAGAGGGTAAAGCGTTGCTTGACGAAGTGTACATCAAGCCATTACAGGTGCGTGATTCTTTCTGGCACGTGCAGTACGCTAAAGGTGCATACAGGAGCATATCGAGAAGCTTGAAAACTATGTTGCTATGGTGGAAGAGACAATCGACTTGGCGGAACTGGATCATCACAACTATGTCCTTCTACCTACATTGGATAACGATCTTCAACGATTCCGAGACCAGCTAAACGATGTCGTAGCCGAGATGGATGCCGAACACCAAAAAGTGGGGAAGGACCTTGGTCTAGAGTTGGACAAGAAGCTGCACCTAGAGAATCATCAAGTTCACAAGTACTCATTTAGAGTCACTAAAGCCGTGCGTCCTGTTGCTTCTTGATACAATATAGGCTGACAAAGCTGCACAGGAAGCTGGTCTGATCCGTAACAAGAAAGAATACATTGATCTGGCGACTCAGAAGTCCGGATCGATCTTCACGACAAAGCATTTGCGAGGTTTGAGTGAAGAGTTCTCACAATTGACAGAAGCATACGAGAAGACTCAGAGATCGTTGGTCAAGGAGGTCGTGTCGATAGCAGGTAGGCGGAGGTTCGCTGTGCTGCCTTGATCCTTCGCTAATGAGTATCAGCTACATATACGCCGGTACTGGAACTATTGGACAACCTGATTGCAGCAGTGGATGTCACCGTAAGGTCAGCTATTTCTACATTTTCCCCTTCGCCTGCTGACTCTCCTAGCTTTGCGCATGTCGCAGCCAATGCTCGTATTCCATATGTGCGACCGAAACTTTCCGAGAAGGGTGTGCTTCGACCATTCACGGCGCATATTCCAAGCTGACTTCGTCTAGGCACCGGTGATGTCGTCGTCAAAGGTGCTCGACATCCTTGTCTGGAAGAACAGCCTGATATCGAGTTTATCTCCAATGACCATGACATGAACAAAGGTGCGCGGTTCTCGGTAAACACGTAGCTGCCGCTGATATCTGCAGAATCAAGTGAATTCATAGTTCTTACCGGCCCAAACATGGGCGGTAAATCGACATATATCCGACAAATTGGAGTTATAGCTTTGATGGCCCAAGTTGGGTCATTCGTCCCTGCAGATGAAGCGTCTTTACCGATTTTCGATTGCATCCTGGCAAGAGTCGGAGCGGGCGATAGTCAGTTGAAAGGTGTCTCGACATTCATGGCGGAAATGCTGGAAACAGCGACGATTTTGAAGGTCAGCTACCGTGAAAATGTGGAGCTTGGAGCTGATCTATATCAGGCCGCTACCAAAGATTCTCTCATCATCATCGATGAGCTAGGTAGGGGGACCTCGACATACGATGGCTTCGGTCTAGCCTGGGCTATCAGCGAGTAAGTCTGTGGTGGCCCCATTGGACTGTCCCTGATCATCTAGGCACATCGCTACCAAAATCAGATGTTTCTGCCTTTTTGCAACCCATTTCCACGAGCTCACCACGCTGGATCAAAACTTGACATATGTCAAGAATATGCATGTCGAAGCTCATGTGCAGCCGAGAGAGGGGGGTGTGGAGGGTAACCAGATTACTCTGCTGTATCAGGTGAAAGATGGTGGGTCCCCTCTCATGGCTCGCATGGTGACTCAAGGCTGATTGTAACTAGGCATCTGCGATCAGAGTTTCGGTATTCATGTAGCTGAGCTGGCTAATTTCCCGGAAAGTGTGGTCAAAGTGGGTTCTCTTCAACTAAACCGTGTAGCTTCTAACACTGTGTAAGCTTGCTAAGCGTAAAGCCGAGGAACTCGAAGACTTTGGAGGTCAGTTGCATCTCTGCCAGGCGCGGAATCCAGCTGATAGACATAGATGGAGCGCCAGAAAGTACATTCACAAAATACTCCAAAGTAGAAACAGACGAAGGAACCAATCTAATCAAATCGTTCTTGGACGAATGGAAAGGGAGGGTGGAGAGTCAAGGTGGAGAAGTGGGTGAAGTGGAGCAAGTGGATGAATTGAGGAGACTGGCAAAGGAGTATGAAGAGAGGTTTGAGTGGAATCCATGGGTCAAGGGATTAATGGAGAGTTTTTAATCTTGTGGAACCCTCTATGGATCAAATGTCCACCTACCCTAGGGAGGAATCCACCTCGATAGCGAAGACTGGCCAAGAATCACCGATTCTAGAAATAGTTAAGTTTGGATATTCCGTCGGAACTCATGATCCTCCTGGGATCCCGATCCACCTTGGTATTCTTGGTGGATTTCTATAATTAGGGTTAGCCAAGGATGGATGCTTACGTAGAAGGTTGATTCATGGGTGATAACGATCCACATTGTTCTCACACACTCCTCACCCCGGGATCGGCCCCATGGGATCCACTTGACGGCCCGTGGTCTGGTATGAAGAATGACTGGTGGACGATGGGATATATAAGAGGTGTCTACTTGAGATTCACCCATCAAATCCCCTCAAGATCGTCAAACATCCTATCCAAAACACCAAGCAGGTCTTAGGCCAATAAACGATCGAATCCGACTCAACTACTCATTAAACACATACGCCATCATGGCCAATACCGCGGACGCGATAGCAGCTCTACCTCCATCGACTATATACCCCGATGAAGAAGCCTTCAAGCAAGCGACAGAGCATTATGAGAATGCCAGTACGAAAGGCGAGGATGAGCATAGGGTAGAATATCACGGTGGTGATGATGAAGTACCTAGGAAAGGATGGAAGAGATTACTTCGAAGTAATCCAACTTCAGAGTTCATGCAGGAACTAGTAGAGATCAACGCAACTGTCCTGGATCCGAAAGAGGTTAAAAAGGTCGAGAGGAAATTATGGATGTTAATCTTACCTGCTCTGTTCATTGATTATGGTGAGTGGTTCTTGGCCACCCAAGACTTGTTATTGATAGTCAGCTTTCTACTATATCGACAAGACTACACTACAATACGCAGCTCTCTTCAACATGAAGAAAGATCTCAACCTCCATGGCAAAGACTATTCGAATCTAGGTAGTATCTTCTACATTGGTTGGCTCGTCTGGGCTATTCCCGGTAACTTGTTACTCGCCAAATTCCCTCTCAACTATTACCTCGCTGCCAATATCTTCCTCTGGGGTGTCTTCCTCATGGCTCAAGCTGGTGCCCAGAACTACGCTACCATGATGGGACTTCGATTCGTTTCTGGAATGTTTGAAGCCGTCGCCGATCCTTGTTTCGTGGCGATTTCAGGAATGTGGTTTACTCGAAAACAAGTTCCAACAGTCATTGGTATTTGGTATGCTGCAAACGGTATTGGAATCGCCATTGGTGGACTTCTCGGATATGGTATTGGTCATCTCAAAACATCGAGTCTCGAGTCATGGAGATACGAATTCATCATTGTCGGTGCAGCTTGTGCCGGCTGGGCAATCATCATGGCGATCATGATTCCAGAAGCCCCTCACAAGAGTAGATTCTTCTCCCGACGAGAATCACTCGTCATCATGTCCAGAAAGCGAGACGATTATCACCAAGTCGATAAAAGACAACTCAAGTTGAACCAGGTTTGGGAATGTTTCAAGGATATCAAGATTCTCCTTTGGTTCTTCATGGGTTTCTTTGCGAATGTGCCTAACGGTGCCACGAGCAACTTCGCAAGTGTCTCCTATCATCAAAATATCATAATATAGCTTACCCATGACTTTAGGGCACTCTTGTGATCAAAGGATTCGGCTTCTCCACCTTCCAGACGACTCTCTTGCAAATCCCGTACGGTGTCTGGATCGCGACCATGAGTGAGTAAATCATTCACCTCTATGTGGAACGTGCTGACCTCCCGTTCAGTTGTAATTGCTATCACAGTCAACCATTATACTCACCACCTCAACATCCGAACTTACATCATGGCTTTCGTCACCTGTCTCACTGTCATGGGCTTCGCGCTCATGGCTTGGGGACCTAACAACGGAGCCAAGTTGACCGGATACTTCCTTTCTGGATCATCCAACGCCGTGTTTGTACTCGCTCTGTCTCTCGTATCCTCGAACGTGGGAGGAACAACGAAGAAAGTCCTCGCTTCCGCCTCAATCTTTATCGGTGTAGCTGTAGGAAACATTGTCGGACCATACGCTTTCCTCGAAAGTGAGGCTCCAGGATATCACACTGGTATCATCGTCTGTATGGCTTCAAGAGCTGCCGAGGTGAGTCGAATGTCCGGGTTTAAGTGGCAAAAACAGATTACTGATCATTCCAGATCCTCGTCATTCTGGGCCTTCGAGCCGCCTTTGTCATCCCTAACAAACTTCGAAACAAGAAATGGCTAGCGGGAGACGAACGATATAACCCCAACACCCAAGTATACGAAGATTTGACCGATAAGGAGAACCTCCACTTCCGATACTTGTCATAGAAAAGGCATGGGACGTCAGATATCTCCCTGGGGGTTCATAAGTAAACAGAAGAAGCTTGATTTGTTGTGTACATGTATATAAATCACGGGCAATAAGGCTATCCATCAGACGAAGAAGATGCCGGGCGCAAAGGCTATACTAAACCTTTAACAGTTATCAAATCGAAACAATAACGCTACCAACGTCATCACCGGGTAAGTGAATACTGTAGCACATTGAAATTCCTTCCTTCCTCCTTATCTTGACTGAAAACACTCTCCCACGCCATCCGACGAGATTTGCAATCTCGTCGCATCCTCGATTGCGTGAGATGAAGAGATCTGATCGAGATCGAGTTCTTCGTTGGGACGAGAATCACAGTCTATCCTACGGATTTCCCTCTGGGGTCACAACTCGTAGGGGTGACAACTCGTAGTCATTCATCCTTATATGTCGTGTCCCTATTGATAGTACCGATCCCCGTTCATCCGGGCAACTATGTGACACTTCGACCGGAATGCTTGTCAATCCTCAGGTGGTCCCATCTGTGGATGCCTATCGATTTGTGAAGCAAGGGTTGTCTCCAAACATCCGTCTGACTTTCGTTGACATTCATTGCAGGCGGATTTGACACACAGTCATATATATCTTCTAACTTCGAGAATGGAGATATATTACGACGTCTAACACGTATATGTTTGTGATGATCACTTCACTTCTGGTTAAAGTGTCGAGTTTGATCTCCTAAAGATCTTCCACTTCCTCTCAAGGTGTATGCAAAATAAGATCTTCACTGGTGCTTAGGATCCAAAGTGGTCAAGAAGTCCATCATAAGCGACTAAAGGACGTTGATGTGGTTTGTAGTTCTCTTGCGGGTTCCTCGAAACCTGTTCCTCAACGGAGCTCGTATAAGGGTAGTCAATCTGAAATGTGGATGATATGTTACATGCTTTTCGTTATACTGTATCTTCACCATTGGAGCCCTATTATTGCTGCGCGGGTGCTATCTGTACAAGGGTTAGCATCATTCCAAGGTGAGCAATACACTCGACCAAAGAAGGGTCTAGGTAGCGAACTACTCACCAGAATTACACCATCTCCACGCACGAACAACATTTCCATCTGCCTTCTGTCAACCTGGGATTGTCAGCGTTATCCTGGTTAAGTAATAGATGACTAGATAACCAGCAGATCGAAACTCGACGTACCCTCGGTTGCAACGGTTGTCCGTCTTCAGTTACATCCACGATATGCACCGATTCCTCCGCTTGCGATAGAACCAAATTCATATGCGCATCGTAGGCCTAATATCCACATCAGCAAATTTCAATCATCGGCTCAAGGATATTCAAACGTACATGTAAAACACCAGAAACTGTTCTATCTCCTCGTAGTTTAATGAATACTCGTCTTAAAACAATCAGTAATTCTTTCCCCAATGCATCAATTCCCACGTACTCTCCCAAAGCGAGCTTGACCAGATCTAGAGGTTCAGATATGGTCGCGTTGGCAATGTCGTCCATGATGAGAGGTGTGAGTCTGATAGGTGTATTGTATATATGTAGTTGAACTTCAAAAGACAAGTTGACAAGCATTCTCTAACTTACGTAATCTGTCACTTCCATAGCATTCAGCTGAGTTCATTCTCAACTGTTTCTCGCATTGATACTACCACCAGAGATATACCTCTCAGGCTTTTAGACCGAGAGCAGGGCAAGCACAGATATAGTGTGAAAGAAGATACAAGGTTATCTTACATAAAAGCTTGAGTGAACCCGAGCGACATCACTTGAAATCCATACGTCAACATTTCAGCAAACATGGTCTCAACTAGATCATCTGGACCTAGCGTTGCCCAAGATGAGAACAGGATGATAGTTGTAGTCACAGGAGCTAACAGGTGAGCAAATTGCTCATACTATTCAACTCCATATTCCGACACTCTTAGTGGCTTTGGCCTTGGAATCTGTCAGCAACTACTCTCCAATTTATCTTTACCGCCCGGAACGCCTATCCCAGCATCGACACCTCAGAAGTCCGCTCTGCCATCCTCACAGGAATATCTCCTCGACTCAAGTCCCGAACCGGAAAAGCATGTACCAGACTTTCCCCCGCCAACACTTACTCTTATTCTCGCTTGTCGATCAAAGTCGAAAGCAGAGGTAGCTAGAACGGCCTTGATGATAGAACATAAAGCTGAGTTGGAAAGACGTTTACAAAGTGGTCAGCCAGTGAGGGAAGGATGGAAGGAAGGGCTGAAAATCGTTTGGGAAGGTGTTGATTTGGATGCTGTGGGTGGACCTAATGGTATTCTGACATTCTGCGAGAGGATCAAGTCGACGTGAGTCCCTTCAAAGTGGGTCCGGGAGAGAACTGAACTGACCATTTAGGTATCCTCATATAACGACAATGTTCTTGAACGCTGGAGCTACAGCATACATTGGGAACAATTACTATCTTCTAGTCAAACAGCTCTTTACAGAAGGCATGTTGGCGATTTTGACAGCACCGACGTATTCCAAAGAACAGGCTGGTTTGATGAGTAGTGATGGAGAGAGGGGATACGTCTGGGGTGTCAATGTCTTGGCGCCTTACCTCATGGTAAGTGATCTCCCCAACTATCATCATGTCCATTCTTGAATGAGCGTAAACCGACCATATTCAGGCAAAAGAGCTATCTCCGCTTCTCCGCAGATCACCTAGAACCCTCCCTTTCCCACCTAGGATCATCTACACCAGCTCATGTACCGCTCATTATAAATATCTGCACCACGAACCATTAAACGATTATCAATTACTCCAATATGGATCGACACCTACTGATTCAGTCTACAAAGCGAGTAAATATTCAGGTGATCTCGTCATGCTTCAAATGGACAAGGAGCTATCGAGAGAGGAAGTTACAAATGGTCAAAATCAAGTGAGGGTTCTGATTGCCGATCCAGGTTGTGTCTGCACGAGTATATTCGATAAAGGATTTGGAACTTTTGCGCCATATCGGGATGTCATGAAGTTCTTCTACTGGTTATCGTTCTATATGGTAAGTCCTATAGCATCACATCCCCATATACGCAAAACTGACTAATCAGGCTCGACTCCTCGGTTCTACTCTACACCCAGTATACGCCACGGCTGGCGCCCTAAGCATGCTATACGCAGCCTTGATCGATGAGAAATACCTACAGCCAGTGGAAAAGGTTCCTGCTCAGAAATTTGTTGTGCACTCAGGAAGATGGGGTAACACGACAGTGGACTACAGTGAGGTTGATCAATGGGAGAAGACATTGGAAGTAGGAGAAGGTATGACGAGAGCCTGCGAGGCAGTCAGACATGAATGGAGACGTCGAGAAGGACTGGAATGAAGTGTAGTATATGAGTATCTTTATGACCATAGAGTATGATGACATCTTTGTACATATCAAGACCGCACTTGTTTGACGCTATCAATCCTTGAGGACGGTCATAGTAAGCTACTGTACAACGACCGAATGAACCTAATGAACAAAGTGGACGACCTCCACATTTGACATCCACGCGTTTCTCCACATACGCGATTGCCTTCAAGTCAACATTACCTTTTACACTTCATACACTATATTAACACTACTCATCGAAGTACAAACGCATGGACATCACGCATACACGTCTAGATCGGCCTGATGGTATGTTTCTGCAAAATTCGGGTGACAAGGCTAATCCGACTTAGGACCATAACTTGCTCGTTTCGGAACTTCAGGCATTAGTCGTTGAAAGCAAGAGACGGAATCCAGAAGTCAAAGAGGTGGGTCTATTCGGTGCACTCCATAAGGGCTTCGGACTATAGCTAATATATATCAGGCAGGAGACCGTGCCCTGGAGATACTCAAGGGTGGTCCACTCAGCAAGGATGTCATCATCCGTATGTCTAGTTTAGCTGTGAAGCTTGTTGATTCGGCTAAAACGACTCAGAGCATGCCGACCAACTCCTTTCCCCTATTACCCTCGGGTGTAAGACGAAAGTAGGCAAGATTATTGGGATCAGTATATCTGCGTTGCAGAGATTAGTCGCCTTGAATGGTGTCCCGACAGTACGTGGATTGGCTCAGGCCGTAAGACACGAAGCTAATCACCCATCCAGTCGTCTTTACCTGGAGTTCTGCAGACTCTGAACTCCGTGGCGGGGCAAGCTGTGGATATACAGTTGAAGACACTCCAGACACTCTTATCGATTCTTACGCATAATACCGACGTCCATGATGAGGTACTCGGGAATGTGAGTACTCCCCAAATACACCTAGTGCATATGCAGTACAATCCGATTTCTGACCAATTCAGGCTCTCCTCTTATGCTTCAAACTCCAAGATTCCCGAGTATCAGTTGTTTCCTCTACAGCAGCCGCTACCCTTCGACAAGCCGTCATGCTCATCTTCGACCGGATCTCTAATGATGTCTCCGCACCTTCGATCCCACTTACCTTACCTTCAGAACCTCCCACTGAGATCCTTGTCACGGCTTCATCCCTCGACGCTTTCAACGTATTCTCAGATCTATGCTTATTGACGGCAGGAGGCGGATCTGGTGGATTCTCCTTATGGGGAGGAGGGAAAGATCAAAAACCAGCTTTACTCAAACTCAGTTCGTTACAGCGGACTTTCGGGTTGGAGTTGGTGGAGAGCGTTCTGAGTGGATATGAAGAGGGTGTCAAGAAGGTACGTCTTCAACGTGTCAGTAGAATCAGCCTGATAAAGGTAGCATCCAGAATTAGTATTCTTACTCAGTCATTCGCTGGATCCGCTATTGCTCAAGCTGCTTCATGATAAACCGACTTTCCCGATCGCTTTACGAGTCTGTAGATTACAATTCTTGTTAATCAGGTCGTTTGTTCAACAATTACCAGATCAGGTCGAAGGCTATCTCACGACTTTGATAAAGATAGGGACAGGAGAATCTGAAGGGGAAGAGGCTACCAAGAAGGAAATTCATCCGCCTTGGCTTAGGGTACTTGCATTAGAGATCTTCAGAGGGTGAGTAGTGGTAGAAAGCTATCCACTGATCGATCTAGGATATGCGGCGATTCAATACAATTACAAAACCTATGGACTCACTTTGACCAGCCTGGTGGACCGCTGATTTTCAAGAGATTGGTTTCAGCACTAGGCAGATTGATCAACGAGAAACCGGTATTACTAGGTATCGGCACACAGATGCACGGATTAGGAGTACCGTCAACAGAAAGCGCTCTACATGGTGGATATCTAGATATGGGAATAGGCATGATGGCATCAGCGGCCAGTGCGGGTATGTCCACAGTGGGATCGATGATGGGAACCAATGGAGTCGGTGGCCTAGGCCATCATTCTGGTATGCGATTGAGACTGTGAGTGACTGCTTAGCTCTACCAAGCAATATCTGATATGCCAGGATTGAGCAACACGACAAAGCGGAAGCTCCGATAATACCTGAGACCTACATCTACCTGATCGCTCTCCAGTCACTCGACGCTGTAGCCGAAAGTATTTACGTCGCCGCTGGACAGTCATCTCAGCCAGATACAAAAGTCCGAGGAATGGCAGAATCTGCTTGGCCAGCTCTCCTAGCGGCACTGTCATACTCGATTGCGACAAACTTATCCGATAATCTATTTGCAGAAGTCCTGAATGCCCTGCAGGATTTCACCGTAGCGTGTGGTTTACTCGGCATCAATACGCCTCGGGATGCTTTCCTCAACACCCTCGGTCGATATGCGGTTCCTCCTCCTGCAGTATCAGCCATGCAGTCATACATGGATGCGCCTTCAACTCCGCGTAACAACTCTGTCATGTCAGTGGATGCGCTTGGTCTCGGTGCTCTCGGTGTAGGATCGACTGGTAGTGGTACTGCACCAAGCTTATCTGAGCGCAACCTGGCATGTCTGAGAAGTATGGTACTCACCGCTAGACTTCTCGCTGGATCGTTAGGAGATGCCTGGCATGATGTCCTCGAGGTACTGCAGAACGCCAATTTTATGCTAGGGGCTAAAAAGCCGAATATGCAAAGGCGACCGACTCTCGCTTCGCCACAAATCGGATCTTCGCCAAGTAAATTTGGACCGACTCCAGAATCAAGTGATACAAGGCCAGAGGTATTTGACGATCTGGATGTGGAAAGTATCCAACATGCTATCAATGTCTTATTTGACGGAACGAGGGATATGGAGGATGGATCGTTTACGACTTTCGTTGGGGCCCTCTGTCGGTTGAGCTCAGAGATGATAGGAATCGACACGGTCGTGATGAACACACCCGACGCGGATGGCCCAGGTTCATCATTGTTTTCACCTGGAGATGGCAAACGACGAACGAGTGGAATAAATATCTCCAATAGTATGAAATCGGGAGAAAGATCTTTCAGTTTAACAAAGCTGAGAGTGGTCGCTACTCTGAATCTGCAGAGACTGGTCAACAGCGAGCCGGA
This sequence comes from Cryptococcus sp. GC_Crypt_4, assembly GCA_026538345.1. Lineage (NCBI taxonomy): Eukaryota > Fungi > Basidiomycota > Tremellomycetes > Tremellales > Cryptococcaceae > Cryptococcus > Cryptococcus sp. GC_Crypt_4. The sequence continues at coordinate 1,017 of JALPCA010000066.1, read as the reverse complement.
AGTGGGATGGGATGTTATCACCAAACACCTGCTTACTGTCGCTCGACATATTTCCGCGCCCACCACCCTCCGAATGCAAGCTTCGGATACGCTGTCAGAGATTTTACTTGGAGCTATCAGGATAGGGAAAGAACTGAGAATACAGCACCAAGTTTTCGATGTGCTTGTGCGTGAAGTCGATATCTACCCTATCAGCAATACGGTATCGACCGACCATGATGTCCGATCTGCGGGATATCAAACGCTCAATCGAATTCTGGAATCATCGGGCCATTCACTTGAAGTCGGATGGCAGACGATATTTGGGATGCTCAATAATGTTTGCAAGGAGAAAGACAGTTCTGGAACAGTAATGAAGAGGAGTGATTCGAGTATCTCACTTACGTCAATCCGACCTTCCGTCCTGAGTAAATCAGACGCGAATCTAGTGAGGATAGCATTCCCTTCGCTTACTTTAATCTGTACGGATTTCCTCTCTTCGCTCGATGCGCCATCAATTCGTCAATGTATCGCCTGTCTAGGATTTTATGGTCGACAAAAGGATGATGTGAATATAACGCTAGCGGCAATAGGGTTATTGTGGAACGTTTCGGACGCTGTCCAAGGTACCGACAAACAACTTTGGTTACACCTCTTATTGGAATTACTGGAACTTGGTCGAGATAATCGGTTGGAAGTTCGGTCCTCCGCCATGCAAACCCTATTCCGATGTATTGAATTATACGGATCGACACTCTCGTCTGAATTATGGGAAGAAGTGTTTTGGAAGGTCATCTCACCACTCCTCGACGGGATGAACGGAGATGAATCCGGCATCCTAGCTTTGACTTCGACAGGAACGATATTTAGTGATTTCATCCGACCGCTGTCCCAGCTAGGATCATTTGAGAAGATGTATATGCGGATAATAGAGAGGATCGAGCTGGCCTTCAAGAAAGAGAACAAACATTGTGTTACGGCTGGACTGAAATCTCTTCAGAGGGTATTGACGAAAGTCGAAGAGATCGAAGGGGACCA
>JALPCA010000065.1:0-27723 GCA_026538345.1 Cryptococcus sp. GC_Crypt_4 | reverse complement strand
TTGATAATTGATGTGCCACCTCCGATATCAGGTCATTATGCCCCATTGTCTTCCTGTTCTTCATGACTCTAACGATACATGCCTGGAATGAATATCAGCTTCTGATCTGCAGGGAAATACAAACGAAAAGCTCACTTCTACCATATGTTTCCTCTCCTCATCTACCATCTCTTGCGTTTCTTCCCTCTCTTTACTTGTCTCCACTTTACTAGCCACCTGCATGATCTTGATCCTTGCGAGGGGACTTGTGAATGATTCGTTGAATGCAAAAGTGTCGGTCGAATTGACATCTCGACCTTTAGGTGTTTTGGTCAAGACTCTGAATTTTCCGCATGCTAATGATTGTAATGTCCTTACGAGATCGGGGTCGAGCAGGTCTGTGGCTGCTTTGATATCCTGCACGTGGTTAGCTTGTTGTGTAGGGATGGAAACAAACTTACAGAGAACGAAAGCGAATCTTCCGGCTTGGTCTCCTCAAACAGAAGCAATACAATTAGAGCTTGTGTCGACACATTTAGATCATGACTTCGATTTTTAAACCGTACTTTCACATCTGCCGTACCGAGGTTACCCTGCCATGTCAACCTTCTACCGTTATGCCTTGTATCGTAGTATTTCTGGAAAGTGTTGGTAGCGGCCGTTAATGTGCCGTTGAAAGTACAAGGCGATGTTTGAGCAATAGCTTGAGGCCAGTATGAAGCAGTGAGGACGTTGACGGATAGCTCGAATGGTAGTGTCTGGAAGGTATGGTCAGTTATCGCTTGTGAGCCGAAAACCTTTGCTTACCCCATGCCGGTTCTGGTAGTTCCGGAAAGTTGTGGCTCCTTCCAGTGATAAACTCATGTCTTTGAACATCCCCTCTAGCTTTTGAGTGAATTGGAAACCCCTAGGAACCATCAGGTCATTGACAGAAGGGCGACTGATGGCTTGACCTACATCTCCACCTTGAGCTTGGCTACCATGCCTTTCTCAGCATCGTCACTCGCACTCCTACCATATAGCAATCTTCTGGCAAGATGATTCTTGTAGTACCGCTCAAACTTGTCTTTATCGTGTAAGAACCTGAATAGGATGATCGTCTTTTCGAGTGCGACCTCGATCTCATCGTCCGTTTTCTAACGGGATTAGTACAGGTACGGCAATACGACCGAAGAAATCACCGTCTTTGTGCCTTTCTTCAAATGTTCGTCGATGAAGAGTGAGAGGAATTCCGGTGCACGTGTGTTGGCATTGATGAAGGACTGAAAGGCCTATGATAGTCAGTATCAACTTGGTCGCCCCTTACTAGAGTGGTGACGTACCTCATTGATGGAAGTTTGGACTGCTTTGTCCCCGTTGAAAGCTTCATCCAATGTCTTGTCAAATCGGTCTTTCAGATCCAGAACATCTTGTACCCATTGCAGAGCCGAAGCCAGGGCACCCTGTGCGCTCGTAGGCGTTGGTGCACTCTTCGCCTTGCCTTTACCTTTCGGATCATCTTCGTCGACTTGAGCAGTCCCACTTGGTCCAGCTTCAGGTTCTTTATTACTAGCTTCATTGACTGCTTTCCCTCTTTCTTCGATATCGCTTCGAAGGGCTATCCTCAGTGCATTCTTCCCGGCGTTTTCGGGTACTCGATTGAATAGAGTGTACATTCGACGTAAGTCTGATGTCCGATCGGCGTCGATCATGGAGACTAGACCGGAGCCAGGAGTATCGAGGACAGCTTGTAGATTTGGTGTGAGGAGTTGCGTGACGAGGAGGTCTTGTAGAGCGGTATGGGTGTTGGAAGAAAGGTAGTGGGCTGTACGATCCGCTTCTTGGGCTAAACGTCTTTCCACCTGTTCGCGGCATTAGTGATAGGCAGACGTAGCTTAAGCCTTGACTCACGTTTAGCAGATACAGACTTGCATCCCTTGTCTCTAGCATCTCTCCTGCTTCCCTCCCATAGAATTCTGTACTTCTCCTCAGGAACTCTGGTTCAAAATCCGTGACATAGACACTCTTGCTGCCTTCTCTTTCTGATCCGTGGAGTCTTAGAAGGATATCCACACATTCTCTCACAGTCGATCTAGTGATAGTTTCCCCATCACGTTCCAGTTGTACTTGCGATAATAACGTAGCGATCAGATGCGTATGTATTGGATGTTTTGTAGATCGTATTATATGTAACACGAACAATGTAAGACCGACATCGTAAATGATTGGAACTCCAGCAGCAGCTGTGTACACTTTGTCCTGTGGAGGAGTCAAAAGGAGTATTAGAAAGAAGGAAGGTGACTGACCATATACCTAAGAACATCTTTCAATTTCCTCATACTTCCCGTATGATCCTCCCATACCCCTTTGACAGCTTTCAGAAATCTGTCGCCTTCCATAGCTCTTTCCACGGCTTCAGCACCTCCACCCATCCTGCCTGCTCCGTGAGTCCCGCTACTTCGAGGGAAGGTCGGTACAATGACATCTTCTGCTAGTTGGTCGAGGTGTTCTGCCACCAGACCTTTCACACCGTTATATAGTTGATCACCATCTGATAGAGATCAGCTTCGCTTCGATTCAATATGTCATTCGTAGCTCACTCTTATATAACACCATATTGTAGGCATACCTATAATGCTCCTCGAAAGAGAGCTTTGAAGCGTTGTGATTCTGAATTTCCTTGATTGCATGCGCTAACTTAGTCCAGGTCTCCTTGATCGAAGTATCTGGGCCAAGCTGGTCGAGTCAGTAAAAGCATGGTATCCATCACCACCACTGGACATACCTTCTTTGGCGGTCTCTGACGCGAAATCAGCTAGATCCAGCGGCGATGACCTTCAACTCACAATCTTTGGCTTTCCCCGCCTAGCTGCACCCATACCCATACCCATCGACATGATGGGCGACTTCTAGTGTTAGGTTTCTCAAGAGATGAGTGACAATGCAAGTTGAATGATAGAAAAGAGATAGTGACAAGAAAGTCGAATTGAGCATTGACTCAACCGGTCACTCCCGAATTCAACTTGAGATTTCTCTTTTCCACTTTGATCCTTCATAATCATGAGTCTAGATCATGTCTCTACATAGCCGAAACGCTCTTCATGTCCTTAGGCTTGTCCTGCAGGTTGATTCAATCACCACTCGATCTTTTGCTGCAGCGGCTTTAGTCAGAGAAGACGAACGACCGCTGTTTTACTCTTATACCGCTGCTTCCGAAGATACCTCTTCGACCCCTCTTAACTTCCTCGAAGAAGATATATCCTTATACGACAATGCCATCCATTCTTTACCACTCCGATCATCCGCTCGACAAGAGATTCCTTGGCCAACAGTATTCGCGCCCAAGATCACAAAATACAATAAACACAGACCGATAGCTCAATCCACTTATCAACCTAAACCGAAAATATGTGATCCGATACATCAACTAGTCCTCTCAAACGATTACATAGCTGCTAGAAGAGTCCACGAGGAGATCAGATCAGCGGGATATAATCCTCAACATAGGAAAATCTACCTTGATCCTGCTCTTGCCTGTCTATATGCCAAAACTCCGGACCGACAAGGATTCTTAAATTGGATGGCGATATATCCTAATCGACCTGCGACCAAGTCAACACTGGAGTTGGAAAGTGTTTGGCTACCAGTAATCTCTCATCTGAAGACGAAACATACTTTGGAATTCGATTTCATAGCGGACTTTATGGAACTTGGTGGGAAATTAGGATTATTGCCTATAATCCTGGATCCACTTATAACTCATGTCGCCCTACTCGCACCACCAAAGGAATCGTTCAAGATCATGCAAAGAACAATAAAAGCATATCGGTCGACGACGACATCAGCGGGATCGACTTCAGATAGAGCCATGTGGCATAGGAATACGGCAGAAAGTCAAATTGCCGTTTGGTGGAATAAGTACATTAGAAGATTGGTAATCGCAGGATGGAAAGCGGAGACTGTGGAAGTCTTGGCTTTCATACAGTCAGAAGGGATGGATATACCATGGCAAAAGAAGACAAGGGAGATGTTGGAGGAATTGACTGCTCATTCCAGTCGAAAAGCTATTACCGTCAACTCAGTCGTGGATCCGGATGTATCCTTGATCAAACGGATCCGAGCGGCTCTTACATCGCCTATCACTCCAAATCAACTTGCTACTCTTATCAACGATCTTGGACCTCTGTCTACATCTCGGCCCAGTCTATACGCTCGTCTCAAGAGTCGGTTCACCAAACCGCCCAAGTCAATGAAACGTGCCACACCTCATCCGCGATCCTTGATATGGCTCCAAGCTGAACTCATCCTATTCCGACGACGAGATCAACACAAAGAGGCAGTACAACACTACTTGTCGAATGTCCTGTGGATCGGCCTACCTGATCATCCTCTTCAACAGAAGCATGAGCAGGCAGATATGAAGATCAATCTTACTAGACGTCACCCTACTATACACCTCATAACGACGATACTTCCCTCGCTCGTGGCGACTTTGGATGATCCAAATCTAAATCTACCCAATTTCCAACAAGAATATCTTTCTGTGGCCGCTACGTGTCCACCAGCCCTTCAACCGAACACTGCTACGAACGGGACATTCATCCGACATATCACACATTATAAAGGTGGTGATGCGGGGTTGAACGCCATCAAATCTATCATTTCAGCAGGTTTTAATCCAGGAGAAAGAGCGTATGCTGCCGTACTCTTCGCTTATGCTCGAATGAGCAAATTGACAGAACTCGATTGGTTATTGGAGAACATGGAGAATGGAAGTGAGATTGTGAATGGAGTCGCGTATCCTTCGCCGAGCATCAGGACATACGACAGTCTGAAGGCACTGTTAACGAAGAGGGTGGAGCGAAATATTTCTGTGGAGGACTCTAATGAGCTGGGTGACGGTGAGATACTTGGTGAGGAAATTGTCGAGGACAAGCGAGCCATCACCGCTTGATACCTGCGTTAATGTATGCATTCACAACTTGTATTTGATCCTTTTACTATATCTGACCAAGAGCGAATCCGTCTGCTCTCAAATCCGAACCGCAAGACCAGACTATTCTTCCAGATGGATCTTGGATCTTTTGAATGATCTGACCTCGTCCGGCGATACCCCTATTGTAGCCTTTTGCGACTTCACATTTATGACCCATAGCTAAGCAATTGTCAGTGTCTACTAGCTACGAGAAATCACGCTAACTCACCTCTCAGCTCATCTACGTTCTCCACTGGAATGCCCTCTTCGAACCAAATCTCAGAATTGATGTTTCCAGCAGCTTCGGCATTCTTGGTACCAGCGTCAGGTAATCCGGCCGAGATACAGAATCTTGGTGCATCTAAAGCCGCTTGGGAAGTGAAACCCCTGAGTTTGTTCAAGAGCACCTGAACGTGACCTATGTATCTTTAGCATTGGACTTCCCAAGCAGTCTAGGGTAAAGGGCATACCTTGGGGTTGCATAAATCCTGGTTACGGTTAGTCATGTCCCCGACAAGTTATACGGTGATTCTGCTCACCTCCCATGACACCGAAACTCATGAGTAACTCTCCGTCTCGCGTTACCATACCCGGGATAATCGTATGATACGGTCGTTTACCTCCTCCTACGTTATTCGGGTGTCCTTCCTGAAGAACAAATCCTGATCCTCTGTTCTGGAGAGTGAAACCTGTTCCAGCCGGGATAGCACCAGTTCCAAAGCCTACATCGTTTCAGTGTTAGGGTTCACTGAAATCCGCTGCGATGCTCACCTGCATAATTCGAGGCGATGAAGGAACAAGCGTTGCCATCCTTATCAGCTGTTGCGAGGTAGACTGTGTCGGTGCAATTGATAGGATCTCCGTGTTTCACTGAAGTGGACTTTTTGAGATCGACCAAAGCGGCTCGTTTGGCTAGGTAGTCCTACGACTCAGTCAGTACTCATATAGATCACAGGAGCCTTAGCGTACCTTGCTTAGCAGCTCAGAGACGGGAACATGCTCAACGTTCGGGTCGGAAATGTAGTATTGAGCTATGCTCCAATCAGAAGTGCTAACAACATCCACACGAGAATAACCTACTGTCTGCGAGAAGAGTCAGCTGCGACTTCTTCTCTTTATGATAGCTTCACTCACCTGCAAAGGCGAGTCGTAAAGCCTCGATGATGATGTGTATATATAATGTGGAGTTGTGGTCGAGATCAAGGACATCTATACCATGTTGCAGCTCGATTGCCTCAATAATACCAAGAGCGATCAATGCAGTAAGACCTTGTCCATTTGGCGGACACTACACTGTGTCAGATCAATCTGAAAAGAGGTCAGATCATGCTCACCTCCCATAGAGTCACGCCCTCGTCTCCAGCTTGACCGACTTTGAAGTCGTATTTGATAGGTTCGATCACTTCGGCGTCACAGCCCGCTAGATCCTCTTCGGTCATTACACCTCCTCCACTCTGGACTAGCTCGACAATTGCTGATCTCGGCGTCAATGTCGTGAAACAATTAACAGACGCTGAACTGACACTTGGCGATTCTACCTGTGTAGAACCCTTTCAAGCCTTCTTTGGCCACGGCTTCAAAGGTATCTGCGAGCTCAGGATGCGTCATGATGTGCGATGGTAAGGGGGGGTTCTGGAATAGTTAGTGTCAATATCGTCTATCGTTTGCTCAGCAACTCACCCCATTCGGCATCATCATTCTGTCAATGTCAGCTCTGCAGTCTCCGCAAAGGCTGACTTACTCCTTCCAATTTGGAGAGGCATTCTTGATCAGTTTCTCTGATCGCTGCCACTAGAACCTCGTCAGATGGGTATACGAGAAGGATTGGTCACATACAGCTTGACTATTGATCTCATGGGAAGGTACACCCTCTCTTGCCATCCTGATAGCTGGAGCGAGAATCTCCTCCATTGTAAGGTTTCCTGATCCGAACTCTGAAACGGTTTTGAGCCATCCTGCTGCTGCTCCAGGTACAGTCACCGAGTTGAGATTGGTCAGGGGGATCTGTAACTTCAGTGTACATCGACAGGGCGAACTTTCGGCTTACGGAGTCTCCTGTGATGCCTTGTTCTCGTAGATGTTCTAAAGTCAAGTCTTTGGGCGACCGACCTGAACCGTTTATACCCTTTACTGACTTGGACTTGGCGTCATAGAACAGACAGAAGATATCTGTTGGAGGGAATGAGACTATTCCTGACTCACAATGAGATATACTCACCTCCGCCTATACCAGTACATGAGGGTTCGGTGACATTTAGCGCTGCTGCAGTCGCGACGGCGGCATCGGCTAGACATGGGTAAGTATGTATAAGCACTACTCTGCCCACACTCACCTGCATTACCGCCTTTGTTCAGGATCTCTACTCCTGCTTGACAAGCTGGACATTACTTTAGTGCGTCCTCGGCCGATTGTCTGACACACTTACCCAAAGGTTGAGATGTCGCGACAGCTCCTTTCGCTGAGAACACGGTCGATCTCCGAGAAGGGAAATGGGCAAAGTGTGGATCGAAGGAAGGGTGCAGCTTACTGAAATCGAATGGTGGCATGATGACTCTTGTTGACCTTGGATGCGAAGGGAATGTGTAGATAGCTTATCAAGTGATGATATGGGAGCTACCCATGATGCACCCCACTTCATAACATTTTATCGGCCATATCCGAAATCCGTAAACCGTAATATTAGCCGGGAATACCCGGAAGCAGTCATAATCGCGCATATCGGCGATAAATCTCATACGGTCAATTCCGCTAATTCAGACACTGCCACAGAGTTATCGCCGATGAATTCAGTCTGATTCTCCGATCTGAGCTGCTTGCTCCTCGTTGTGCAGTGGGAGTCTGCCGCCTCATCACGAGTTTTCAAGGTTATTGCTGAAGTCTTCATCCTTCAAGGTCAGCATACAACATGGGTTGTGAGTAGAAAGGTCGGATTAAGAGGGATATAGCTGACCAGAGGTTCTCTCATTTCCCACCAATCGCTATATCTTTGCTTCGAATGTACCGCTCGTCATCGCCTATACCATCCATCTTCAATTATAACCAATATTACCAATAGCCAACAAGCCAAGAGGTCTTCACGCCGCCAGGAAACTGCGAACAACCCGAAGGGAGAACAAATGGGCCGACAAAGCCTGGAAAAAGAGGGCTCTTGGTAAATTCTACAAGACCTCCCCAACTGGAGGATCGTCCCACGCCAAGGGTATCGTTTTAGAGAAGGTGTGTTTGGGTTCTAATCTGGATGGTCTGGTTGCGAAGAGATAGGAACATGATGGAGTATGTCTGGAGGAGAAGTTGGAAAGGCGGTCGAGAAGGCCTGGCATCTGTTTCATGGGAATGCGGAGTTGTCAGCGAAGATCTTTGGGACGGAAGGGATAATGAGGAGAAGAGCCATCAGGACAGTCACTGACTATATCAGGTCGGTGTTGAGGCCAAACAACCCAACTCCGCTATCCGAAAGTGTGTCCGAGTTCAACTCATCAAGAACGGTAAGAAGGTCACCGCCTTCGTGCCAAATGATGGTTGTCTCAACGTATGCCAACTCCCTTCTCTCACTACCCGGGTTTTACTGACAATTCCAGTTCACCGATGAGAACGACGAGGTTCTGATTTCTGGTTTCGGTCGACGAGGAAAGGCCAAGGGAGATATTCCAGGTGTCCGATTCAAGGTCGTTAAGGTCTCTGGTGTCGGTCTCCTTGCCCTCTGGAAGGAGAAGAAGTGAGTGAAGAGGTTTATATGATGCGTATCATGCTGACATCGTCTTAGGGAGAAGCCTCGATCATAATCGTTGGGATGTGACGGGCATGCATGTATGATGACACATATCTTTCGGATTTGGTTGCAGGATGTACTCATCGAGCAGCTACTGACAACAGTGCATTCCCTATCACGGACGACGGATCGGAATGTGCAGGAACAGATTACAACCCAGCATCCAGCTTCCAAATGAGAGTCTTCGATTCCCCGACACACGCTTTGACATACGCAGCACACCCTAGTCGAGGTACGACGAACGCTTTAGCACAATCATGCCCTACACCATCAATCTTTGAGACGTCATAAGAGAATGAAAGGACGGGACTCGTACAGGGAATTTGCTGCTGGATATGTCAAGCTTGGAGAAAGACAGGATAAGCTCTGCTCTCTTTTTGGGACTAGAAGCTATGTCTCACATCCGATACACTTTCAAGCTTGAACATTCAGCATTGTCGAAGGATTTCTGGGGATCGCCAATCTTCTCGTTCTCCTGAATGGCTTTCGTGAGGCGACTCATCAGGTCTTCGCGATATTACTTCCTTTTAAAAACTGGAACTGTCTCCTCCAATTCAGCTACTATAGGCTTAGGTCTACCATCAGAGTTTCGTGCATTATGGATCTCGTATGTTGGTCCATCTCCATGAGAAATCAAGAATCTGACAGTCTAATGCGGTTCAAAACAATGCCTTGCCATTTGGGTGATTAGAGTGCCACGTGACTGGAGTGATCAACATACAGTCAACTTCTGTCGACACCTCGTCAACTTGGCTTCGTCAACCTGAGTCGATGTGAATCGAGTTGACTCGACGAACTGATGAATCTAAGCTATATATATCATGAACCTGAACATCAACCGTCTTCTTACACACCCATCTTAACATTACTAAACCAAGTCACTCATACATCATCGTCATGTCATCGACCGAAGCCGCTAACAACGAGAAGCGGTTCGAGCAGAAGCTAGATGGCTGGACGGCGATTCACCGTACGCGGCTGGAGCTTAGCGCTAACGACAAGACTGCGAAGAGGGATGAGAAAGAATTGGAGCTTTCATCTGCTCAGATATACATCCTCAAGAATCTTCAAACACAGGCAGTTTCATCGTCTGCATCCTTTGCCTGTGGTGGACCAATACCCGATGATCAAATGGCGTTGTCATCCGTGACGTTGTTCTTCGTTGGCAGTGTTAGGTAAGTCATCACTTTTAATCGGCACTAATAAGCTCAGCACCGAGTCTGTAAAGCTCCCGCTTGACGCTAAATCTACTCAATCACTTCTCAATAGTGCTCGTGATTCCAGTCACGGCGTTGGAACTCAGTCGGTCTACGACCCATCCTATAGGCAAGCCAAGGAGATTACGGTTCCAAACTTCGCATTGTCGCCCGACCCGATCCTTCATACCGATGTGCTCAATAGACTGAAAGACACGCTTGGGAATGAGATGCCGCTCCGAGCTGAGTTATACAAGTTGAATGTGTACGGGGCAGGAGGATTCTTTAAACCACATAGAGAGTGAGTTGAAAGTCTATTGCGTGTTGTGCATTACTGATATCGACAGTACGCCTCGCGGTACTACTCACATCGGTACCCTCTTACTCTCGCTTCCTTCTGCATACTCAGGCGGTGCACTCGCTGTCAGGCAAAACGGTACTGAAATTCTGTTCGATTGGAGTGATTCAACATCGCTAGAGTGGGCGTTTTTATACTCAGATTGCGAACATGAAGTCTTGCCTGTTACAACTGGAAGCAGAGTCACCATTCAATACAACATATTCGATACTCAGCCCGTCCCACCTCAAAAGACTCCCTTCGGAAAGGATACTCGCCTCGGAGCAGTTGTCGCATCTTTAGATGCTCTAGTCGAAGCCGGCAAACCGCTTACTCTTGGGTTCGGACTTCGACACGAATACCCTCGGAATGCAGAGGTTCGCGGCACCAGCCTGGTCTCCAAATTCAAAGGTTATGACCGTATATTGGTCGAGGCGCTCGCATCGAAGAATCTCGAGATCAAAGTACAAGCTGTCTATGACTATTTCGAGTGGGATGAACAAGACTGGTTCTTTGCGGAGCCACTGAATGAACCCGATTGCGAAAAGTATTCTGAAGAATGGTGTCAACAGATGAATGTCGCTCGTGACGGTTATAAGCAGATACTCGCAAAGTCCTGGGATTTACCATTTCGATTCCGATGCTACACTGGCGACTTTGGTCTGATGTCAGATGCTTATGTGGAGAGTCAGAATTGGGAATATCTAGAGAGAAACGGGGCAGAAGCCAGAAAGGATATCCTTTGGATAACTAAGCCGGAGAACTACACTGGATGCGAGAGTTTCGTAACTTACGGTAACGAACCACATTCCGACATCATCTACACGGCAGTGGCGGTCTTAGTAGATATTCCAGGAGCAACTTCTACGGTCGAGTGAAGTCGTAGGTCACGGCCACGTTCGTACGTTGTTGTAGTTTGGACGAGTGATGAATGTCGTTGGTGGAAGGAATCAGGTGCACAGACTACCAGACTATTTCTCATGACACGACCCGACCTGAAAGAGATTCACCTTCATGGCATGTGGTCCATCACATTGACAACAGCTGAAGAGCTGAGCGGTTTCCTCATCTTGGGCCTCGAACATGGTGTGAATGCCCTTTGCCACCCGAATTGTTGTTCATATGGTTCTACTACCAGCAAACATGCAAGCATCCTCGTCAGTTCTGTACTCTGTGCGATCTGACCTCGCCATACTTTGATCGGGTCAGAAGATTATGAACCCAATCATATTCTTAAATGAACCGTCGATACAAGTACCGCCATCTGAACTTGATTGAACGGTGTGAAACAACGATTTCCAGCCAGTTTATGACTTCCAGGTGGCGAAGTTTGTTCGTCCTATAACTTTGATGAGGCTAAAGTGGGGCGAGCGCGTGTAAGATCGGTCGGCATCGCGATGTAAACATTGGATCTTGACGAGGGTCAAGATTACTTGAGCAATATATAACACATTGATGTATGGTCGATAACTTCTTCATTCGATCAACGACTTCTCTCTCTCTTCGCCTTCTCTCTTCTAACGACTTACGATCACGACTTCTGACGCCCTTCACTCTTCGATTTATCTCTATAACTTTTAACGAACTTTAACCAGATCACCAACAACAATACAACAAACCTTAACAACCAGCACATATTAACGATAACAATGGTTCACATACTATCAATCGCTTTACTCTCTCTTCTCCTTCCATCTGCTTTGGGTCTTGCTATTCAACGAGATGATCTCGACGCTAAAGTTGGAGCTCAGGTCAATGCTGTTCCCCAACTTAGTGATGTGAAGAAGATGACCAATGGAGAAAGATTCGCTAGAGGATTAGGACCACTTCCGCCTACTCGTCGATCTACCGCCAATAAAGTAAAACGATCTGGTATTCCAAGCGACTCTAACAATTCCGCCACGGCCACTGACTCTCCTCCTTCCACTCAAGAGGACGATTCCTTTGGTGGTCCACTCGCCATCAGACTTCGTAGACCTCGAGATGGTACCGATATGGGTGTCATTACACTTCCATCAGGTGATGATTCTGGCGATTTACTCAACTTTGACCTCGATACCACTCGAGCTCAGAAATTCGCTTTCGGTCAAGGTCAACCTTTCGATATCTTCCCTATGGACCCTGATGGATCTTTCTGGGGTGGAAAGACTCCTCTTCTTGGCGCTAAACCACGATCTGGAAAACAACCTGTTCTCGGACAAGGTTCCCCTGATTTCCTTCATGTCGGTCTCGCTCACCCTGGAGATGATGGTCTTCTCGATATCAGAATCCCTCAAAACCTCTTGTCAAATGGTGGTCCAAATGGCGGTCTACTTGATATCCTTCCAGGTGATGTCCTTCCAGGAGATCTTTCCGGTGCTGGTACAGACTTCCCCGCTCAAAGCACCATGTGGACTTTTGACCCTGTCACCCGAAGACTTATTGCTCACTACATCAACCCTAACGGACGTGAGTACACTTCACCTCATCTTTCCAGTACTCACACTAACTTACATGTAGAATCCGTCCCTACATACTTCGTCACCGGTGGTCCATGCCACCACCTTATCTGTCTCACTGCCGATGTCGCTGCCTTCCATGACACCTTTGGTGATGATGCCGTCGAGCTTGTAAGTAGTTTTAGCATCATGTCGTCTGAAGCTAATGATATTTAGCATGCCCTCGTCACCGTACTCTAGACCTCTCAGCTTCTTCTAGCGGGATGACTTTACACGTGATCCCCGGTCGATTCCGATACTAGAAAGTGATTCAGTTGTATGATCTATAGAAGAGCCGCGAGTGACGAGTAGTGTACGATATCGAGCGTTGATGCATGTATGTACAATAGCCTTCCCTAATACACGGTTGCCATGTCTTGGCTGTTGGGTGCCTAAGCTGCGGGTCTTTTCGCTTGAATAGCAGCAGCTATGCTTTCGACCTGTTAATCCTGAGCCTTGATGTCATCAGACTTTCGCGATGACTCACCTTCATGCTTGTCTCTCTTATACGGTCATCCCATCTCTCAGTCCAGCTGACAGGTTCGACCTCCTTTTCTTCTCTTTCAACTCCCAAACCTCCAGCTGTACCCTGAGCATCTGCATCTGTATCGTGAGTCGAGCGTGATTCGAAATATAGCAGATGTAAAGGTTGATCCATCCATGCTCTCAGACTAACACGGTCAGCTGACCCTAGTCGAACGAAGAGAGGGGGCAGCTGTACTCACCGACCCTGCTCTATCATCTTCCGTGCTGTGATCTCCGCACCTTCCGCATCCAACCTCAAGATAGATCCTAGGGCCTGAAAGCTAATGTTATCATACACCTTTCCACAGGCGCCGATGTTATGCTCTCGGATCGCTCGTTCCAGTACTGTCCCGCCGCCTTCTACAGTGGCCCGTTGATGCTCTTCTAATCCCGCTTCAAACTCCTCTACTTCTGCTGGCCTGACAATATATTCCAGTAACATCTTGCGTAACATTGTACTGAGGAAGGCAGGTAGTAAAGTGTGTACTCTATCATCTCGGTTCAAAGCGGATAGCACCCGTGATCTCTGTGGTCCAGAAGGAGCGAGAATCGAGGTGGTCACAGCTGCTTTGCTATTCTCGGTCAGCTTGCCTTCTAAGTCGAACTTTTTAGCTCACAGCATCTGTAGCCTTTCCTCCTCGTCAATGGCGGGATCGAAAGAAAGCTCGTGGTATCGCTGAGCAGCTTCGTTAAATCGAGCCGAGAAATCGAATAATCTGGCCTACAATACGTGAGATCCTGCTCGGTAGTACAAGCTGAAACTGCTCACCTGCGAAAGCTTGTAGGACAATTGCGTTTCCCTGTCTTTACTGACGTGGATAAGCAACGATGCTCGGGAAAAGTATGTTTGTGCCTGTCCCCACTCTTGACACTATCATTCGCGTCAGCCTGTGCCAGCTATCATCATTGATATCGCTTACTTCCAGCAACAATCGGACAATCTGTATATAGACCGCCAACTTTTCCTCATCTGGTATCATCCTATGATATGTCAGGTTGTCATCTCCACTGATCGAATTCATCTTCTCACCTCGACGTCCCTTCTAATGGAATTGCAATCAGCGCACGAGCCGCTCTCAGCCAGTCTTCTTCCTTCTGCAGAAGATGCGCCAGGAGATGTCGCAGTATGATAGTCTATGAAGTTTGAGCTCGATATCCCTCTATGATACCCATGACCAACTCACCTGTTCATCACACCAACCGCTCCCTGTCCCACCGGCCAACACACCTTCCACCACTTCCCTTCTGATCTCTTCCCCTTTCTCCCCTGTGAAGGCCTGCTCGCCTGTTTTGCTCCAGTCTGTGTCGTCACTCTCCTCGGTCATGCTCGTTCCGCTCGTCACCGTCTTTGGCATCCCACTTCCTCCACTTAGCGCCAGTACAAAAGCGTCCAATACCCTCCTTCCAACTACCATTGTCATTGAGGTCGAAGTGGTGAAATGACGACCAAAGGCAACGAGAGCATCGGGAGAGGACGGCTGAGGAGATAGTAGCGATAACAATAACGAAAGATATGAAGTGATCCTTTCTTTCTGGTTACTATGTCCCGCGATTAGAGAGCACTATGAGAGGTCGATGAGAAAGGTACTCACGATCCCGATGCCAATGCATTCAAACGACTCTCGACATCGCTGATTGACATGATCGATTGTTGCCTACTTCGTCGTGACGTGTCGGGAAGGAGCAGAAGTGCGAGAATGTCAATAGAGTGATCTGATTATAGGTTGATTCAAGGTGATGCTTGCAAGTGGAGGTGTAATAGTAAGATCCACGTGGATTTGATTCCGCTGATGGATCCCCGGTACATATCCGGGAATGGACATTGCTATCCCTCTCTTTGGCACATTATCCACCTCTTCTTCCCTCATCTCACGTAGCGCATAACGGTGTGTATTAGAGGAACTCTGTACGACCGGGTCAATATTCTCTGGACCAAATCCACTAGATTGTATCTCACGCTCGATACAGAGGGTGGAGAAGAGTATCCGTCAATCTTGAAAGACGACGTCATAGCGCTCTATCTTCAGTGTATACCTGTCAACAAGGTCATATAGCAGTGCCGGGACGATACCATATCTTCCGTCTACCTTTGTTCGACATAGGGCCGACATTAGAGCCAGCAGCCTCTCATCATATAGCGATAGAGCCCAAGATAACCGATCATTATGTCCAGCAATCTCGACAAAATTGTCAAGCTGGCTTGTAAGCCTAAGAACGCACCGCCAAAGTCCAAGGTATGTACTGGATAGTCCCACCTGGTCCGAGTAAAGACCATGGCACGGATGATTCGATGTTGTGTATGGGGAAGCTGACATTGATTGTTTGCTTCTTACAGTATGTCGAGTAAGTCCTTATCAGAATATCACCTAGGATAAAGGCTCATGTATGCCTTAGCGTTCTCGTATCCGCTACATACTCAGACGATGGGTCAATGAACGATGTTATCCGGTCTTTATCCCTTCGACTACGAGAGCCCAACGCAGTGGTACGTGAACCAGTTTCTTATCCTGCTCAAACTGATGATTCCCCAGGTCGTGTTCAAGGCGCTTTTAACACTTCATCAAATGATACGGTCTGGATCCACGGACCAATTGATGGAGTATCTATCGCAAGGAGATGCACTTCGATTACGGACGATAGGCGGACAGCAATTTGAGGGTAAGTACATGTATTTTTTTCAGAACGATCAACTGATAATATCAGGTTATGCTCCTCCATCCAGTATGGGCGCATATGCGCAGTACATGGAAACAAGGGTGAAAGCATACAAGGAGCTAAAGCATGATGTACTGCGAGTCCAGACGGAGTCTAACAGGAGGAGTGACGGTCTTGGCGCAGCTTGTAAGCTATAGGAGAGGGTACGACAGGGCAGCACTGACCCATCAGCGAAAGCAAGGCGGTTGAGACATCTTCCAGTGGACAAAGGCTTGCTGCGAGAAGTCAAGCAGGTACAAAGGGTTTTGGACAGTTTAGTCCAATGTCGGGTAAGCTTTTGACGTTGCTCGAGGCATTCAAGCTGATCATAATATAGTTCTATGATGATGACCTGAAAGACGAGAACACCGTATTGGCCTTTAGGATGATTGTCAAGGATCTCTTGATCCTTTTCCAGGCAGGTAATGAGGGCGTCTGCAACATCTTGGGTGAGCTATTCACCCCTGTTTTGAGGGCTACAAAGCTGACACTGGGCGCAGAGCACTACTTTGAGATGTCAAAGTCAGATGCCACAGAGTCTTTCGATATCTACAAGTCGTTCATCAAACAGACAGACCGTGTGGTAGATTATTTGGGGATAGCTCGAAAACTAAACAACGTCCTGAACGTACCTGTGCCAAATCTCAAACATGCTCCCACTGGACTTGTAAAGGCTTTGGAGGAGTACCTGAACGACCCGAACTTCGAGCAGAACAGGAGAGAATACAAAAACAGTTTGGGTGTTGTCGAGGGCAAAGGACCACAGAGGACACCCTCGCCTAATCGTGAGTATCGACGCTATGAGTTCCATCTTTGCTAACGGCCGACAGCTCCAGCTCAGGAACAGAATAAATCTTCAACATCTTCCGCGCCAGCTCCAGCTCCAGCTCAAGCTTCAGATAATCCGACACCCGCGTTCACTGCCCCGGCAGGCGCCCCACAGAAGATCCAGGACTTCTTCGATTCCATACAAGCTGATCAACAACCCTCAATGTTCGGTGGTCCGGCCCAGCAGTGAGTACAGGTTTCGGTATTTGTAAGTTATCGTCTGACCCGTATGAAGGTTCCAGCAACAACAACAGCAGCAGCATCAACAAATGGGTATGCAAGGAATGCAGGTGAACCCGTTCCGTCAGTCAATGATGATGCCGCAACAAACCGGATTTATGCAACCGCAAATGACCGGTTTCGGCATGCCCAACCAGCAACAGCAACAGCCGATGCCCTTTATGCAGCCACAAATGACCGGAGCCATGGCGTTTGGCAGCTTGTCAAACAGACAGTCAATGTTGCCTCAGCAGAACCCCTCGCCATTTGGCCAACAGGAATTCATGCAACCTCAGCAAACCGGTTTCCAAATGCCACAACAGACGGGCTTCGCACAGCCTCAACCTCAGCCACTGCAGGCCCAGACTACTGGTTCAAATCCTTTCCGACAGAGCACCTTGATGCTGAATACCAGCAATCTCAATCCGATGCCAATGTCACAGCCCGCGTCCCCTTTCCGAAACAATGCTGCTCAAATTCAGAGACCTGGATCGACACCCGCATTCTCGAGTATGTCACCTACGAAAGCACTTACAGCGCAACCGACAGGATCGAACAATCCGTTCGCTCCTGCTCCAGGTACAGCTGCTGCTCGACAACCGGAACAGTCAAAGGGTCCCAGTATGAATGAGATGGCATGGAATAAACAGCAACAGCAGTTTGGCGGTGGATTCAATGGATCTCCCATGAAGTCGCAACAGACAGGCGCGAGCTCGCCTTGGGGTAGCACAAATGGGCAGTCAGGCAGTAACGGTTTAATGCCTCAGAGTAGCGGTATCGGAGACATTGCCTCGTCTTTCGCATTTGACGGCTCCAA
The DNA here is from genome assembly GCA_026538345.1 of Cryptococcus sp. GC_Crypt_4. Classification (NCBI taxonomy): domain Eukaryota; kingdom Fungi; phylum Basidiomycota; class Tremellomycetes; order Tremellales; family Cryptococcaceae; genus Cryptococcus; species Cryptococcus sp. GC_Crypt_4. The sequence goes on along the minus strand of JALPCA010000065.1, from coordinate 9,927 downwards.
GTCAGGATCCACTTCGAATTCTGGATCAACTGATTTCCTCTCGCAATTCGGCAGCATGTCAGCCGGTCAGAACAATACTGGCTCGGCTTCTCCATTCAGTAGTATGCTCTCTAATAATACCGGTCCAATCTCACCCTCCAAAACTGGTTTCCTCCAACCACAGACAACGGGTTTCGGCGGTAGCACGATCAAGCGATTCCAACCTACCAGTTCTTTCGGTAGTCAATTGATGGAGACTTTACCTCCTATACCCGAACCTTCTCCTTCTGCCACTTCACCTCCTGCTAATGGACAAACGCAATCCCAATCTGGAGGATTCCCATTCAACCCATCGAGCATGGCTTCCTCTCCAGGTCAACAACCAAATCAGGGAATGCAAGGATTATCACCTCAAGCGACAGGTATGCCAAATCCATTCAGACAAAGTATGTTTGGAGGAGGGATAGGTCAATCTGGACAATTGGGAGGTCAGGGTAGTCCTTTTGGACAACCGCAAGGGCAGCAACAAGGCCAAAGTCAAGGTCAGGGTCAAGGTCGGGGTCAAGGTGCATTTGGACAAGGTGGAGGAGCGTTTGGAGCTGGATCGCCTTTCGCAGGACAGAATCAACAAAGACCAATGCAAACCGGTCAACAGGGTCAAGGAGCATTCGGAGGAATGGGAGGTATGGGAGGTATGGGAGGCTTTGAAACGATGGGTCAACAAAATGGACAACAGCAGCAGCAGAATGGGGGGAGTTTGATCTAAGGTTGTTTTGGTGGAAGTAGTAGCATAGGTGATTCAGTATACTGGTTGTTTATGCGGGGTAAGTGTTGATCTGGTAGATTATCTTTGTTACGGCTAGAATCAAGTATTGGGAATCTGTTGAATGCATAATAATGATCGATATTAGATGTGTATGATTATGGTATTGGGCGGTTCTCGTGTAATAACCTATGTTGATCTCCAGTCTGAGAATCCACAAGCCGACTACTGACTCTTCTTGGTCTCACTCTTCGTAACCTCAATCTCCACGTCATCGTCGTCTTCCTCGATAGCCCCGTCGTCTACCATTTGCCCTCTTCTTGCTTTATTCTCATCGGACGTCTTGAAGGGTGACAGAGATCCAGGGGTCGTAATGGTATTGGGTATCGAGAGTGGCTTGTCAAGAGTGAGGAGGTTGATAACGAAAGAAGCCAATAGACCAAGAGCTATGGAGGTCAATTTGTGGTCGAAGATCAGATGGTTGTAGAACTCACCCAAACCTGATAGCTTCTCTGGTGGATTATGGAAATACACTGCAGTCGCTCCCAACATTGTCAACCATAGACCTAGTAGTCCTGTGGAAAGTAGAGCGATGACCGAGTGCCATGGTCCTCCTCTTCCTACATTCGTTCCAGTCGAACCTTTCAGGAGGACCCGCCAAGACGGAGCCAATTCCCTTGCGAGCATAAGTGACGATAGTGTCAAGAGGAAAGTGTGTCCTGAGATATCGAATCCCTTGTGCCATCTTGGCACCACACTGGCTATTGATTTACCGCCGGCAATCGAAGCAGGAAGTAAGGCGAATAAATCCGGATGTGTCTTGGCGTTAAGCGGTCTTCTAGTCGAACAGAATGTATGTGGTAATGGCAGGAAAGTTTCTTCATCCGTATGTACTGGTTTATAATCTGATGGCAAGATACTTTCCAGTGCTGATGAATCGACATTCCAATCTTTTGGTAAAGATACAGCACAATCACCACCGGAGAATTCGATAATTCGATCTCCTAAACCAGCACCGAAAAACCATTGGGTAAACAGTAACCAAGCCATTGTGGCTAATATAAAAGCGCTAAGTCTATTCCATCTTGATGATCTAGATGGAGGTGATGATATCCAATGTGATAAGAAAGCGAGGGAAGTCCATGCCCATGCTTGTTTGACGAAATATCGATTGAGGGGATTTGATTTTCTAGCGAAGAATGAAGCTCGTTCAGGTAAATGTCGAACGGTAGAGAGAGAAGTATCAAGGGATGTTTGATATACCAATGAGATCATGATTCCACTTAATACTATCGTCGAAATTGCTCCACCCAGGACAAGTTGAGGATGAGAGAATATCGATTTAGTCGTAGAGGGTAAACTCATTGATTGAGGTGTAGACGACATACTCATCTTTCGCGCTGTGGGAGATCGAGCGATGACTTCGACGGGGGAAGCAAATGATCCTCTTGATTTATGTTTGGTAGGTGTAGATGGACTAGGTGTGGTGATAATTCTAGGAGCTGCCATGGTCGAATGTTCTGTCAACAAACAAGTGGATGTTGATGAATGAGTTAGTGCAAGGTAGGTAGCAGACGATGATGTCATCATCAACAACTTTTGATCCCGCTCTCTGTTTGAACATTGTATACATCCACTCATACTATGCTTTTCTCAATGTCCACCATCTTCACTTCTTCACCAATATCAGTCCATGACAGACGGAGACGTGACGATGACATCTCGGTAACATGCCAAAATTAGCCTTCCCTTCATCCTTCAACCCGTATACTCACATTTCTGACTTGTCAGAGACGTCCTTTGTACGTTTGATAAGATCTGACATGTCACCATCCTAGCACATACAAAGGTGAAGATAAAGGATGTAAGATGGTAAGAGGGTGATATAGGGGAAATGATGACTGCTCAAGGATTGATCGGTCTCTCCACACTGGGCAGCATTCAAGCTGCATTCAAGCTGCATTCAAGCTGGCCTCCAAGATACCTTTTCTTTTGACACCTCGCCGACTAATTTCACTGTTGTTTTTGACTAAGGGGTCGCCTCACTCGATATTCAAGCAATACCTGGCAACAACTGCTGAAAGCCCCACGATCATTAGAATCACGCTCACTACAAGATAGACCAAGGCGAAAACGAGGCTCTGATCGAGCAAGGATAATACTCTACAACCTCAATCATGCCGCAGATCAGGGTACTACCAGCCATATGCGGACTATTGGTAGCGATAGGCGTCGCTCATGCTTGTTACTATCAAGCTTTGAATCTGGAGAATCCCAGTGATTTCTACTTTCGATATTGTTACGCTGGAGTGAGTTGCAAGTGATGACGACTATCAAAATGCATGTGCTGATGGACGCAGTGTACCAATATCAAGCCTGACAAACCTGACTTTGGTGCATGCTGTACACCTTTGGCGGCCGGTGCTTCACCTCCTGCAACATGTCAACAACTCTCTTCTCAGCATGAAGCCGCAGGAACGACTTGTCGATGGGGATCTGTGCCAACAAGTGATTTTCCCAGTACATATCAATATCAAACTAGTCAACCACCCCCTCCACCTGGACCGGGAGGTGGAGGTCAATCAATAAATAGCGCTGGTGAACAAGTCACAGTTTGGGTGACTAGTACAAGTACGACGAAATGCGCTTCAGCTGCACCCAGTCCCGCTCCTCATGATTATCCATTGAGTTCTGCGCCTCCTCTTCCTGAATCTTCCGCCCCTCATCCTCCACCAGTATCATCTCCACCACCTGAAAATCATGATTATTCGATTAGTTACGTACCGAGTAGTTCAGGAAGTAAAGGTATGCTCGCACAGTCGATCGTGCCTTCTTCCTATGAGCATAGCTACGCCGCTCCAAGTCCTTCGCCTCAACCTGCGCCGTCGCCGTCACCTTCACCCGCACCATTACCTTCACCGCCACCACATGTGTATCCCTCACCTTCCCCTTCTCCAGCCCCATCGCCATCGCCAAAGCCCTCGCCTTCGCCTTCGCCATCACCTATGGCACCTGAACCACCATGCTTGAGTGGTGGTTTGATCGTCGAACATTATTCTTTGTGTACTACATCTGGTTGCTCTTATATCGGGTAAGGGCTTCTGATCGCATAGTAGAATGTACTGATCATATCGTAGAGCCGGAGCACCAAGTGGGTTCAGTGGGGATTTCAGGAAACGTACAGTACCTAGTGCTTGCGGGAATGTTGGGTAAGCGAATCCTTCACCGACTTGTGACTTCACACCACTCACTTTTGTAGTGCTGGTGCACCTGACGGTATATCACATGACTATAAACGAGCCATTCCGACACCTCCACCAGTAGTCAAACGAGGGGACATCGAAGCAAACACCAAGCACGCTCGACCGGCCAAACGAGTCGGTCAACCGATCACCACGACCATCACCTCTTGGATCACTAGCAAGTTCTACACCTGTAGTGGAGTAGCTGTATCCAGTAACCCTGGATCCAGTAGAGTGTATTCCAGCTCTTCAGCTCCAGTGTCACCCAGCTCTGGAGTGCCTCCTCTTATTCATGAGGAATACACATTATCAGGTAGTGGAGCTATGGGTGAGTTGTCTCTTTCGATATGCCGTGTATCGTGGCTGATCGTAATAGGTGCAGGATATGATGGACAATCGGGTTATGGGGATTATCGGAAGCGACAACAACAGACTATCACCGTGACCACAACTGCTACGACTTCCATCACATCGTCCTACTGCCCAGTATCTTCTGCATCGAGTTCTGCGCCTGCCGCAGCCAGTTCAGGAATATGTTATTGTCAACCGACATATCAAGGCGGCTCTTCTAGCAGTTCTGCTGCTCACTCATACTCTTCTTCATCCTCCGCCAATGGTCCATTAGTAGGCGGTCAAGATAATACTTCTTCGGGTGGAGTAGGAGCTGGTCAACCTACAGGGGGAATGGTCCAAGATAGGAGAACAAAGGAAAATCGACATCATGCTCGGAATCATCATCCAATTAAGAGGACAGGTACGGAAGGTCTAGTAATTTGTCCTTGTGATTGTGGGCAGGTCGTCACGACAGGTTGGGCTGCTGTTAGTACGTTCTATCAGCATAGTACGATTACTCTCACCTTGAGCGCTTCATCCTCTTCAAATTCTTATATGCCATTGGTAAACGATCAAGGGTCAAGTTCAAGTAACGGTGTAGGGTAAGCATACTTGCTGTCATTCGTGATCTACGCTGATAACGTAGTGCCGGTCAATCAGGACCGATTGTTCCTAATCGACGAGCGATACCTCGTGTAACAGCTCCGCCAGGATGGGAGCCCACCATACGGAATCATAAACGAGAAGGACCACCAGACGATTTCCTTGGTCCAGATTATAAACGTAATCTCAATTTATCAACCTATATCCCAGGTCAAGGTCTGCATCAGCGGAATGGCCAGAAAGAGACGATAACATCCACAAAATGGGTGACTACAGACGATTGTAAGCCAACGGGTAGTGCTGCTCCGGCTCCTCAGCCTTCACCCAATTATCAAGATGAAGACGAGTGCGAAGAAGAGGAAACGTGGTCAAAATCGAATGCTGGAAGTAGCTCGGCAGGAGCCCAGCCTAGTCCTAGTGCAGGTGGATACAATGCTGGTGAGCGACTAGCATAACTATCATCCAGTTGTGGTCCCACTGATAAGAGGTAGATGATGACTGTTGAGTAGGTTCAGGCGTAAAGCCTTCGGTATCTCAGGGAGATTACAGATCTTGATTCGGATGGCAGAAATAGACAGGAGAAGGGAAGATTGTATACCTCGGGGAGGATCAGAGGTCGATCAGGTATATTCCTAGAAAACATGACATGTAATGAGCTTCTGATTGATATGGCCCCTTGTCTCTCAGACAGTGTCTACTGAGATTTGTCAGTTTCGCCACCGGAATTCTGGAAGAGAGATTCAGCTGAAGTAGGAACAGAGTCCAAATCCCTAGATCAAACGAGTGTAGACCAGATCTATATTTTTCCCAATATCTATACTCATTGTCTTATTGTCTCTGGAGGATATTCTTGCCCACTCAATGAAGGGAGATTTGCGAACACTTCATTAGAAACGGCTTCAGCGAGATTTGATCCCGTTGGCTTGAGCCGTTTCATCACGACCGGTTCAAATACCCTTGTTTTCGTAGTTATTGATTTCATCTTGACGTTTCTTCATCACAATCCGGACGCGAGGATCCAGAATAGGTATCAAGGGATACCAAGAACCATACCTCCGGTCTGTTAACGGGACGGAATCCCGCAAAGTTTCTCACTTGCTATGCAATCTGTCAAAAGGAAGAATCCATATTCAGCTTCACCTACACCCGGTCAACCTCCAGCTGGATCTTCGAATCCTTCAAGAGTTGTTGTCAAGCAGGAAGATGAAAAGCCAGATATCAAGAAATTGAAGACTGGTGGGTCTATCCTGCATGGATAAGAGATAGCGCTTATGATTTAGGTGGTCCGTCAAAGCTTTTAACGAGTAGTCATGGTAATTTCAGTCATGCTAGGACCGCTGCGGCATCTATGGCTCTACATCTAAAGGTGAGCTTGATGGTATCATGAGGAATCATTGCTGATTATCGATCTCTATCACCTTTCAATCAATCATTCGCTACCTACGCCTGATCGTCCCGTTCCACCCATAGAATATCGGTACGCTCGGTTGGCAAGACGCTTATTTTCATGTCCAAAGTGAACATCCAAGACATGATCCGAATGAGGTCTTGGAGATCTTGAAAAAGCTAGAGAGAGTGACGTTTAATGAGGTTAATCAGGTGTTTACATATGTGGTGAGTAGCGCTTTTATTGAAGCAAGCTGGATACTGATCTCTTCGTTTTCCCTTCATCTTTTTACACCCGTCGGTTTGGCTTGCTCTTCTATGTTACTTACATCATTACCGTATACAACCCGCTGATAGCCCGAGCTCACGATAACGACTATAGATCAACTACGTACATATATTAGAACCAATTCAACATCAACAATACCTGTCGCAGTCAAGGATATCCGAGAAGCTTTACCTCCACAGGGTTTAGCAATGGTGGAAACATTAGAATCTCGAGGAGATGTACTTGTTATGCGAGCTTTGACTGGATCATTCAAAGAGGCTGCTCTGCCCAGATTGGGCAGGAAGAATATCTTAGGTTTGGGGATCAACGATGCGGGATCAAGTGGGCATCAGAGATTGAAAACAATATGGTGGGATGAGATTAGGGAGAGGGGTAGAGCGGGAAAGCGGGTGGATGATGGTGAGTGTGGCTATCACTTTTCAAGTGAACAATAGAAAAGCTGATCAGGTAGAATTCATCTTTGCCTGGGATGAGATACAAATGGCAGAGACGGACGATGTAGTGAAATTACTCGAGAAGGGTCAGTCGAGTTGTCTACAGGTGGAACATAGCTGATAAGGGTAGAAAATCTTGGGGCAAGCTCGACCATGCCTATACCGCCAAAAGTTACACCTGTTGGTCCTGCAAAGAAGAAGACTGCGCGACGAAAAGTCCTGAAGATTACGAATACGCATATGAAAGAGCAGGTGAGTAAACGAAACAACTGTGCAAATGGCGGTACACTGATACACCCAGGGTATCGATTTCTCGCAAGACTACGTCAAGTAGAGTCGAGGTAGGGGTCATAGGATATCGTCATTCCTTATTTTTGTATTATTATTCCCAGAAATAAAGCCTAGAATTGTATGAGTAAAACTGTATGTAATCGGTCCATTTCCACGTGGGTTTCATCGGCGGACTGTGGCGCCTTTCGATTGTTGTTGTCAATAATCCACCTCATCATCGGTTGGGAGGATTTCTTGTAGGTTATAATGCATGCATTAGATGGTAGATGGGATATGGGATGTGTTGAGATGTATAGATGAACTGTAGTTGATTTCAATACCAAGTTTGAGTCAATCCAAGAAACCTCTTGAAGAGGCTGAATGGGATTGAATGAATTGTTGATTCTGTCTGCCAAAAGTGATCCCTGAACTCTGAGTTTACGATTGGTCGGTCATCTTATTGATTGTTGATATTCTGTTGATATTCAATTGGATTCACCTCACTTTCATACCGACATCATCACCTTTTATAGTCCTTTGCAAGGTACTTTGTGAATGGCCTACTCGGTATAGAATATCCTAAAGAGCTAGTCTCAACAAGAAAAACCTCGGTTTTCGACGGAAGGAAACGAATCTATCATCCTCTCTCACGAATCCTTCATTCAAAGGCTCTCTCATTGATATACTCCTATACCTCCTTTCCTTGCTTTGTTGGGTAATCTCCATACCCTGTTTCGTATTCCTCATCCCTTGTATATAATCCATCTACCTCTTTTACAAAACCTACCGTATATTCCTATCCCGCACTCTATACCTCGACGAATATCGGTATTATCAAGACCAAGGGTTATCTTGTATCAGGACGTTTGGAGACAGACAATAGAGTATGACAAGTGCGAAAGTGAGTCTAAAGTCTTACTCGCTTTCCTCGCTACTCTCACTGACAACCTCCTAGATTGTGCAAAACGTATACGACCCTCTTACGCCTCCAAACGAGACATCACTCCTACCACCAGACTCGACTACCAACATGCCGATCAATAAAACGACTTCTACTACCACCACACGTATAGTGAGTTCACTCTCACACCTCTTACTCTTCGTGAAATCAAAAGTTGACACCTCTAGGCATCTCCCGCACGATCATCTACGCGGAAACCATCGATATCATCCAAACCATCTCTCCCCACTCCATTATCAATGTCACCTACGAAAACCTCATTCCAACCTACTCGTTTACCTCCTTCCTTTGATCCTCATCATACATCATCAAGATATTCAGCTTCACATCATACGCCTTATTCACCTTATCGACCAGGTGAATATGGTCGTTCTGAACGTGGTATAGCGAGTGAAAGAACCAAGATTGAAAGGAAACTTTTCGATGATGATGAGATTCAAAGAAGAAGTAGAGGTAGTGAAGAAGATGATTCATCATTACCGAAATTGAAAGAAGGAAGTAGTCCGCTAGCTCCTGCTTTTGAAGCGAAAATGGTCTTGAGAAATGGGGCTTCGGTCGACTTGATATCTTGGTAAGCATTGTTACCATGAATAGGGAAGTGAATACTGATCAATGTAGGTTACGAACGAATTTCCATCATATACCCGAACAACAACATAACTCAATGACACCTTCCATGTCACTCATTGGAATCCGAGCTTTACTGCTAGAACGATTCCCACGGGTACCGGACCTTACCGAATTGTCCAAAGCTGTTCTAGCTGCTTTCCCCCACTCTCGGTGGATAGCATCCCAAGGAGCCTTTCAAAGCACCGAGCCACCAATGCTTCGAGGTCTAGTATGGCACGGTAAAGATGTAGCAGATGAAGAAGACGAGGAAGATCTAGTCCAAGAGAAACCCCAACTTCAAATCGTAACTCGAGCGAGAGCATCCAACAAGGTTAAAATACCTTCAGGATCTCGAAGTCCTACTCAATCGACTCTGGTATCCCCCATATCATCATCCCGCAGAGCTATCCCGGATACGCCAGCTCGATCGGTTTTGGATGAATTCGCGGAAATCGCAACTTTGGCAGATAAAACACCAGGGTCAAAAGCTCGATCATTACCTGGAGACCCATTCGCTCCTGCTCCAGCTTATGCTCTAGCGAATATTTGTAACTCCTTCGGCCTAGAGGAAACTCAGCAACGAAAACGAAGAGCTAGTCAAAGTCCAGAACAACAAAACAAGCTGCATGGCTTGTTAGCCGCCGCTGAAGCAGTAGAAGGTAGTCCGATAACATCTGTACTGAGCCATAAGAGGCGGCGTACTATTGGTGGTCCATCGACTATGCGGGAAGTCTTACAGCAGAATCGAGGGAGGAAGACACATTCAAGATCTACCATGTCTCCTGCTATCGGCGGCCTTTCATTCCTACCGAATCTTATGGAAGGGGCAGATGGAGAGTTCTCACAGGATATCGTTGTTCCACTGAACGATACCGCATCGGCTGTCTCTCTTACCGATCTCGAGACGGTATCTCTAGCGGCTCAACCTCGAGCTCCAGCAAGGGATCATTCATCTTCGACTGCTTCGCAAGCTTCAAACATATCAATTGTCGTTCCTAATGCTAATGGCAATGGAAATGTCAATGCCAGTGCTAGTGGTAGCGGCAGCGGAAGTGGTC